>VDFB02281114.1:0-53890 GCA_007258455.2 Sequoia sempervirens | reverse complement strand
GAATAAAACCCTATCAAGAATAATACATTGTGTCCCTATTAGTTAAGGTAGGAATTCAAGTATTGTGCAGGGAAATTTTCTATAAAGAAGGGCATAGGCTCCATCTTGGAAGAAAGACCTCAAGTGGAGGAAATTGTGAAGAAATGTAGTTGATGTCCTCTGTTATTGGAACTGATGGGAGCCTATCTCCATAAAAAATATGGGCTTACATAATACATGCACATGATAGAGATTGAAGGGATAAAAAGTTCTTGGACTACTTCATTAAGTGGTTTGATAGCCAAACAGTGAGTCCCTCTTTCCTTCGTCCCAGAGCAACTGGACATTCTTTCAAATTGTGACATCCTCTAAAATCTATTTTTTTCAATGATGGGAGTTCTCCAATATTATAATGCGCTTCTTCTAAGATCAAGCAAGTGAATAAACTCAATACTTGGAGTGAGTCGAGTTTCGCTAGAGTGGAAGGAAAACTTTTCAATCTCATGCAATAACTTAAATCTAAAAGACTTAAAGAAGTAAGCTTTTCAATGCTAGAAGGAAATTCTTTTAGTTCCAAACAGTTGTGCATTTCAATTCTTTTAAAGAGTTGAGCTCCCAAAAGGTGGAAGGGAAGATTTCTACTTTAGAGAAGCTATCTACATTTAAGACCTCCAAAGACTTCAATTTTCCCAAGCTCTCAAACTTTCTTAAAGTCGCATGTTGTGGAATGTAAAATAACAATATAAACACATAAAATAGAGAGAAGCATAACAACATAGAGGCAAATACATAACTGATGTTCTTTACAACTCTCGACAACTTCATTTATAGTTGCACAATGTCGATTAAGCATTTTGTCGGTGCAAAGGGTGGTGAAGGTAAAAAGATAAGGATAAAAACATCTTGCATGACAACTACAACAGATAGAATCATAATGAAATCCGATTTTATTTGGAGATTAAATGAGAGCAGATTTTTTTTTCAGGCATGAGGGAGTTTCAACCACCAAGAATTTTTTCCGTTCAACTTATAGGCGTGAGACATACTGAATTTCAGTGGGTTGTGCCCACAATAGATATAGCCTATCGGCTAATTATCCATCGCACAAATAAAGTGAAATAGGCATGTCAATAAGGATGTGTCAATCAATTTTAAGAATATTTTATCATTTTTATATTATTTAAATTGATGTTGATTTTTTTGTTAGTTATATATATAAATTAAAATGATATGATATGATTAATTAAATATTGATTATTATAATGTTTTAGCATTAAATTGATAGGAGAGAATTTAATTTTTAATATTTGTTTGAGGCAATACTTTTTAATTAGTTAGTATAATAAATGTGTCTTATTGTCATTATTTTTTCCTTCTCAAGAAATATTTAGATTAAAGTAGATATATAAGCTTTATAACTTTAAATTTTTTGAAAACTATTTATCATGAATATGATTTGCTAAGAACTTTTGATGTTAAGGAATAATATATTTTTTTAGGTTTTTTTTTTTTTTAATATTTAAAAAAAATGTAAATAGAGTGATTTTTCTATATAGATACATAAATTTATGTAAAAATAAAAAATAAAAAAAATCTCAATATATATTAAATATACTTTTTTAATAATTTTATATTAACATATTGTAATTTTTTTTATATCTTTATATATTAAATTTAAATGTTTATTTTAAATATTTTTTCATTTTTATTATGTTGAGGCATTTATCAATGGAGAATGAAGTTTGAAAGGTCACATGCATAAAAAAAAGTGAGGATAAGACAATAAGATAATAATATTATAATAAAAAATATAATAATATATTAAGAAAGTAAAAAATATAATAATATTTTTAAAAATTATAATATAATAATATAATAATAAAAATAATACTAATATATTAATAAAAATATTATTATCTACATTATTATTTTTATCTATAAAAGTGACTATAAAGGGCCACAACCTATTCATTAACTTCAACAATAAAGGGAATTGCATCATATGCCCCTATATGGGTAGTTGTTATGATTTTGGCTAGATGTCATTTACAAAATGAAGCCCATCACCCCAAAGTGGCTTTTGGAATGTCATGCCTAGGAACAACAACGATTGAACCTATTGACCTTTATCTCGACCATACAACCTCGTTATATGTCTAAACAATTATGACACCAAAAAAAAAACAAAGATGCCTTCAAGCTTTCCCCATCCCCTAGCTAGCTACCATCCCCCTCATCGATATCCACCACCATAGACAAATTCACCTGAGAAAAGTACCAATCCAACACGTCATTCATGTTCTCCTCCACAAGGGTTTGAGGAATTTAATGCCTAGTCAAGCGTGACGATATCATTGGTTGAAATTTATCCCTATCCCCCATATAAAGAAAAAAGGAAAGGTCCTTTTATAGTCCATCATACCAGGTGATCTATTTTTGGGTCTACAGTTGGCTTACAATATATGGGACTCCTTGTATTCCCAATATGAGGGAGGCACCTAACTTGTGCTCCACAATACGAGGTGTACATAACTTACCCCCTGCAAGATTTGAACTTGTGACCTCTCTTTCAAGAGTACAAATTCTCCACCATTAGACCAACTCAGGCATACAATATCTTTCAACCACAACCAAATCCCTCCTCCAAGCGTGAGGCCAACCCCAAGTGAGGTGTGGTGTAGAATATATTTCATTCCCCATCGTTGGCGCAACCACACCATAGTTTCCATAATATTATCCACTACCCTTATTTCTTCACCCTGTCCAACAACATTGCCATGAACATCGACAACATGTCTATATTCACTCAATAGTGCAT
This sequence comes from Sequoia sempervirens, assembly GCA_007258455.2. Taxonomy (NCBI): domain Eukaryota; kingdom Viridiplantae; phylum Streptophyta; class Pinopsida; order Cupressales; family Cupressaceae; genus Sequoia; species Sequoia sempervirens. The sequence goes on along the minus strand of VDFB02281114.1, from coordinate 51,093 downwards.
CACCTCATTTGTGTAAATGACACCCAAGACCAACCCTATTGAATGTAACACCACCTCGTAGTTAGAATTGAAGATCGTTATAAGCTACCAGTCTGATAGCTCACCCAAAAAATCCATTTACCTCTTCTTTGCCTTCAAGCACATCGTAGTATCCATTCTGGCTCTATGAATTATCACGATAGGATGTGAAAACGTGTCTCCTGTCTCCTCCTTTGAATCACAGCCGCAATAATTCTCAAATGAGCTTGAGTAATTCTCCCCTTCTTGCCTTAACAAAATATCATTTCTATCTGTTCTTTTGCAAATTAAAGCATCTACAAGAAGTTACATTCTTACACACCTTGCATTGTAGAACACATACCACTTTGCTTTCAAACCTAGCACAAATTTGTTTAAATCCATTTCTATTACCACGTTCATAACCTTGTTTTCCATCACATTACCTTCTCGATATACATGGGAAATCTTAAATCCTTTGTATCTTTTTAATAGAACGTCAATCATCTCGAACCATTTAGAAAATTTCTAGTTTGGAGAGTGGTTCTTCCATATTGCATTAATAATATTTTGGGAGTCCTCTTCTAAGTTGATGTCTTGGATATTTAATAGTTTCCCCATCCCCAATCTTAATAAGATTGCTTGAAACTTTTTCTCATTGTATATTGCTTCCCCTAATTTTTTTATTGTCACCAACATTATTTTCTCTTCCTGATTTCAAATAATACACCCAGCTTTTGCTTCAACAAATAATATAATAATGAAATAATAATATAAGTATGAAAACTTTTTATTACTTTATGCCTACATGCATATATAAAATATTATACTAATAATAATATAATAGTTAAAAATATACTATTATATAATAATAACAATAATAATAATAATATAGAGAAAGATTTAAGGAGGTAAATGAGTGGGGAGGCGAGAAGCGATGGTGATGCTGCAAACATGGTTGAGCACGCAGGCTAGGGTTTCTCTACCCTAGTTGCACCCCGTTTGTCTGTGTGGTTTTTCAGTGGCAGATCGGGGGGTGTTTCCTATGGTGTGGGTGTTGTGGTGAGGGGTGGTTGTGATCTTCTATTTGGTGCTCTCTTTCTCCATTTTTCTCCTGCTAAAATATATGAATTTCCTTGATTACATGTTGTGTTTGGGGTGAGATTTGGCATTTGTGAGTGGCCTCTTGCACTACTTGGTGTTTGAAACTTGTTGGAGAGTGGTCTGGTGCTCTTTTTTATTACTTTTTCCAAGCTTATTTTGAGCTCTTCATGGTTTTCTATTTCATGCCTTGAATGGCTTCGAGAGGGGTTTCATTTGGCGGGATGAGTATGTCTTTTAAGGATGCAGTGGTGAGACGCAGTCCATCAATGCTTTTGCATGAGAACCCAAGTTTTGGTGAGAATAGTTTTGGAAATGGAGAGCCTTCATCTTTGTTTGGAGGTTTTAGGCCTTCAAAGGTGAATGGGTGCCCTGCCAAGAGCAATAATAGGCTTGTCATTAAGATCCAGCCCGAGTCTGTTGTGGATGACATCAATTATCTATCAAACCATGCTTTGATATGTAAGTTTCTAGGGATTCAGGTGTCCTTTCCCTTTCTGGAGTTGTGGTCTCGTCGTACATGGTGTCCAGAGGGGGATATGGATGTAATGTTGGTTGCCAATTGTTATTTCCAGGTGAATTTTACTTGCATGTCAAACAAAAGTAAAGTATTTGAAAGGGGGGCCTATTTCTACAATCAAGTTGGCATCTTCATCAAGCCCTAGCATGTTGGATTCAATCTTATAAAAGAGCTTCCTTTGCAGGTTCCTATTTGGGTGAGGTTACTATGGCTTCCTTTGGAATTTTGGAGAGAGGAAATTTTCAAACTTAGTTGCAAGTCATCTTGGAAAACCAGTTGGTCCTTCAAGACAAGCTATGGAAAAGAAGGTAATTACCTATTCTCATGTATGTGTGGAAATTGATTTGAATAAGCCCTTGCCTAACTCCATGGAAATTCGGTTGGGATCAAGCTCATGGATTCAACAACTTGATTATGAAACATTATCGTTTGGTTGTTGATTTTGTCATGAATATGGGCATTTGCAGAGGATGTGTCCTAAATCTAAACCTACAAAGGATTCAAAAATGGGGCTGGCTAGTGCATCCCCTAATCAAGATAAAGGGAAAGCTCCCATGAGGGAGGATAAGGAGGGTTTCATTCCTGCTAGAGCTTGTAATAAGGGTCGGAGCCAAAAGAGGACCTTTAAGGAAGGGTAGGCGGATGAGGTTTTCAATAGGTTTGATGCTCTAGATGATCTAGAACAATTTGATGGAGCCATTGCTAATATTCCTATTGGCCAAGATCTTTTGGTAGTAGGAAAAATAGGTGGGGATGAGAAAAATTCTATTCAGACTGATCCACAGGAGGAAGTTGTAGGGGTGAAGATGGACGTGCAGATACCTCCGTAGGGCCTATGGATGAGTTGGGAGCAAGTGGATGCAAAGAAATGCAAGAGAGTTCAGATCCTACCCACTCTATGTCTTGCGTTGGGAAGGATTAGAAGGAGGGGAGCAAAGGTAATGGTACTCCTCCTGTTTTAGGCATTCAACAAAAAGCCTTTAAAAAAGATGTTTCAGAAAAGCCTCTTAAGGTGGGATGGAAGAAAGACCAGGAAAAGGTGAAATTAGTTGGTGAGACTTTAGTGGAGTCCAGTTCTATGAAGACCATTGATTTCTAGATTTCTCTATCTCATAAATGATTGTTCTTTCATGGAATGTAAGGGGGTTGAATAGCATCCCTAGACAAAAGGCTACTCAAGAATTGATTAAGTCTTATTCCCCTGATGTGGTTTTTATTCAAGAAACTAAGTTATGATCTGTTAATAGTATGTTCAACACAGCTGCTAATGTTTGGTCTAGATGTCTCTATCAATGCATTGGAGCTCAAGGTTGTTTTGGAGGCTTAGCTTTTTTATGGGATCCTCACAAGTTGGTTCCACTTTGGTGGATCTCTAGTAGGTCTTCTATTTCCTTGGTGGCCACTTGTTGTGAGACTGGTGAGAATCTATTTTTCACTAATGTTTATGCTCCAACTGATTTCATGGGAAAATCCTTGCTTTGGTCACATATAGGATATGTTCATTCTCTTGCTCTTTTGTTTCCCTAGATTATAGTAGGATATTTTAATGCAATCTTAAGTTTGGAAGATCTAAGCGGGGAGGTAATCCCAGGCTTGACCCTTCTATGGGACTTTTGAGGAGTAACAATGAAATTTTGAAGGTTGTGGATGTTATACCTTCCAATGTTTTGTTCACCTAGAATAATAGAAGATGTTGGGTGTTGGAAAAAGCAAGGACATACAACTAAGATGGGGGGGTGAATCAGTTGTCTCAGAAATTCAAACTTTACAAACTTAACTTTAATTTCAAATCTGATGAATAAACAATTAACCATAAGTAATTAACACATCAAAGAGACAAAGAACACAAAGATTTTTGCGTGGAAACCCTATTAGGAGAAAAAACATGGTGGATGTCAGTCCACAAGATTATACTTTGTTAAAAGTATAAAAAAGGATAATAAGGGGAATGCACATGCATTCAGGCTCACTTCCTAGAGCTCACTGCTCAATTACAAATAGAAGACTCACTGTCTTACAGAAATATTCGGATTAAAACCATCCAAAAATTTGAACTGAGAGAATGGATTTTGTCCAAGCCTGATTATAGTTCCAATTAGGCACAGTACTTCTGCATACTTCGCTCAACCTTCTACACACTTGCTCTTCAATGATATTCACACTTATGCACACAAGAACACACCACGCATACTCGGCACACTGACCACACTTCGCATACTCCAAAAAATTGCTTCTTATATATCTGCCACAAAGATTTCACCATAACAAAGTCGACCAGAGGAAAAGAATATATTTTCAATGTCAACTTAAATTCATAATTAAATTTTCAATGCACACCCACCAAGGTCGGCCACAACATAGTGGGGACCCAAATTCACTTCTCCAAAACAATAATACTCCAATTAATCACACCTCGAACATCCACAACACACTAGCATCAACATGTTGGCCAAGAACAAGAAAAACCAGACATGCGCAAGAAAATATTTTTAAGCACGAGCTTCACCGGATCATGTGGACGTACCAAAAAGATAAAGGATGAACTAGAGACATCTGAAAACACCAAGAAATAGCATAGAGACATCCGTGACAACCGAGATAACCAGGAAAATACAATCTTCACTCAGAAACTTTGACGAAGACCAGTAAAACACTGTCAGACCACAACTTGAACACAAGTTCATGCGGACCTCTGAAATTTCTGGTAGATGATCTAGACATACTCAACATTAAACCCTTTGATCCACAACAACTAACCTTTTACGTACATAACGTAATGCCTTCATGACTTGCACAATTCCACTAGGAACCTGGAACACATTCACTTATAATTTTCTCAATATCCTTAACATATACAACACTTAGAATATCAAATGCTAATAGTTTTGACATCAATGACAACCACGTATCAGCATCGCATCACACCAGCCAACAATTTCCCAACAATGGGGCAGAGGCTATATTAGAAAGATTAGACAAGTTTCTTGTATCTTTCTTCTAGATGGCAGATAGTTGGAATACCAGGTCAAAGATTTTGGACTGGAGAGGTTCAAATCACTAGCTAATAATTTTGTCTGCTACTAAGTTTCAGATGAAAAAGAATCCCTCTTTTAAGTTTCAACTTATGTGGATGAGGGATGCTTCTCTTCAGGATCATATGCTTGCTTGGTGGAGGTAAGGGAAGCCTGCTTATGTCACTGCTATGTTTTCCTTTGTCAAGAAATTGCAGTATGTTAAGTTTAAGTTGAAAATATGGAACAGGATGTGCTTTGGCAACCTTTTCACAACTAAAAGGAATGCTCAGATAAGGGTGGACAACATTACTCATCAAATCATAGAGCAAGGTCTGTATGATGTTCTATATAGAGAAGAAGTTGTTGCACTAAGAGAATTGGAAGAATGGGAGCTCTGGGAGGAGATTTATTGGAAGTAGAAGGCTAGAATTGATTGGCTCCAGGAAGGAGACATAAACACTAAGTTTTTCCAAAATACTATAAAGGATAGAAGACACGGGAGTGTTCTCAATTCACTCATTTTGGTTGAAGGGACTTTGGTTTCCTCCCATAGGCAGATTGCTCATGAAGCCACTATATTTTTTAGGATTTTGTTTACAAAATATTCTGATCCTGTTAGTGTTGAGGAGGATTTGGTGCTTGATTGCATTCCTTCCATTGTCACTCTTGAAATGAATGAGGCTCTCATTAACCTTGTTTCACTACCTGAGATTGAAGCAGTGGTGTTTGGAATGAAAAAGGGTAAAGCCCCAAGGCCAGATGGTTTTCCTATAGAGTTATTTCAAGCATTTTGCGATATAATCAAGATGGACCTCTTTGAAGTGGTGCATGAGTCTTTTAGAAATAAGAAAATGCTTAAGGCCTTGAATGTAACCTTCCTTGCCTTCATTCTAAAAAAGGAAGGAGCCAACTCTCTTAACTCCTTTAGACCTATTTCTTTGTGCAATATGACGTACAAAATAACCACAAAATTGATTGTTGAACGGTTAAAGCCATGGCTCAAAAAATTAATCTCCAAGGAGCAAGGAGGATTTGTTACCAAAAGACAGATTTTGGATGGGATTATCATAGCTGCTAAAGTTGTGCATTATATGGTTGCCTCTAAGGAGAAGGCTATGTTCATAAAGTTGGACATGGCCAAGACTTATGATAGGATCAGATGGAGTTTCCTGCAAAAAATTCTCAAGGCCTTTGGTTTTAGGAGTGAGTGGATTAGTTAGGTAATGAGTTGTATTAGCTCACCCTCTTTTGTTGTCCTAATTAATGGTGAGCCTATAGACTTATTTGGTGCAGCTAGAGGCCTTAGGCAAGGAGATCCCCTCTCCCCTTCCTTATTCATTTTGATGGCTGAAGGTTTGGGGAGATTTCTCAAGTCTCAAGTTAGGCAGGGTTGGAAGTGGGGGCATGGCATTCCTCCTTCTTCCCACCTCCAATTTGTGGATGACACTACTTTGATGGGTGCTGCTAGAATTTAGGAGGTGGTTGGTTTCAGAAGAGCTTTGGATATTTATGTGAAAGCCTCAGGACATAAGATTAATGAAGAAAATTACCATATTTTTTTCTTCAATAACCCTCCTCTCATGCAAGCATAGATTTTTCAGATCTTGAGGTTTCAAATTGGAATTCTTCCTTTTGTCTACCTTCGAATTCCTCTTTCGGACCATAGATTTCTAGGGGGTCTATGGCAAGAAATTTTGGATAAGTTTTGGAGTAAGGTGAGTCATTGGACCCATAGGTGGCTTTCAACTACTGGTAGAATGACTCTTTTGAAGTTCGTGGTCCAGGTACTTCCTATCTATAGGTGTTTTGTGCAGACTACCCCAACTTGCTTCATTAAGGACTTTGATGCTCTTTCTGGGAAGTTTTTATGGAAGGGTAACTAGCTCTCCTCTAAGTGAAGCCTAGTCAAGTGTGATTGTGTTTGCAGATCAAAGTAGGATGGTGGCCTTGGTTTGTGGAAAATGAGCTTGAATGGTAGTGCTCTAGCTACTAAGCTCTTTTGGAGATGGTGCATAAGCTACGATCAAGGATGGGCCAAAATCCTTAATGTTAAGTATCTTGGTGGAGTGGAAGGAAAAGATGTACCAAGATACAATTTGATAGGAAGGGGATCCATGATTTGGAATACTTTGAACAAAGGGGCGCAGTTAGTTAAAAAGGGTCTTTTCTAGATTTGTAATAGGGGCTCTGAAGCTTTGTTCAGGGAGGATTCTTGCGATGGGTTCCCTTCTATCTGGTCTCAATACCCTCACCTTCAACCTCTTTGTGATAGATTTCTTGCAGGTGGCTAGAGTAAAGTTGAGGACTTTAAGGTGACTCTAGAAGGGTGGGTCGTGGCAAAGTAACTAGATGGAAAGAACCTTGTGAATGGCCTTCAAGGCGTTCTGAGGAAGAGAGGGAGGCTCTTGCTAGGATACTAGCAGGTAGAGTGCGTAATTCTCTTAGAGGAGCTAATATCCTCGCTTAGGGACCTAACCTAAAGGGAAATTTTTCGGTGGCCTCTGGTTATCAAGAGCTGGAAAGACTGACTTTTGATAAGATGGACATTTCTTGGTGGAAGCATGTTTGGAATAAGTCAGCTTGGCCCAAATGTAATTTTTTCTTGTGGCTAATGGTGCAAAATAAATGTCTTACCTGGGAGAATTTTCAAAAGAGGGGTTTTCATGGGCCTTCTATCTGTGTTTTATGTAATAAAAGTGAAGAGAATAGCTCGCACCTCTTTTTTCAATGCTCTTTCACCAGATTTATTTGGAATTGGTGGTGGGGAGCTTGGAAGCATGCTTGTGTTCATGCTATCTCTCTGGTTGATTTCTAGAATAGTCTTGGAAAACCTCCTTCTAAGACTCCCTTTCTTGATGTGGCTTGGGATATTGGTCCAATTTTTATTATCTGGTAGGTGTGGTTGAAAAGAAACCACAATATTTTTCAGAATAAGATAAAGATGGTGCAACAAGTGTGGTTGCAAGTAACAAATATGATTTAGGAGACTCTAGTTGCGAAGTGTGACCTCTTTGTGGATATTGATCCTAGAGACGTGGAAGCGATTCAAAATTTGAATATTTTTGGTGCAGGCTTTAGTGATGCTCTTTGTAAGAAATAACATGTTAGAAGTAGGCAAGCTAAAAGGAAGGTTTGTAGGAAGGGCAAGTGGTCCCCCCTGGGGACTCTTATGATCAATATTGATGGGTCTTCTAGAAGAAATCTTAGGCATGCTGGGGTTGGAGGAGTTGGCAGGGATAGCTCTGGTAAGGTCATTTTCTTCTTTTCGAAATATAAGGGGTTGCAGACCAATAACTACATGGAGGTTCTTGTTGTCCTCTTGGCCCTTGAAAAAGGATGTGCTCTTGGATGGAGCAAGATTATCTGTGATTCTAACTCCCAGGTTGTCATGGATATGTTGAATTTGCAAAGGATGGAGGATGTGGATTAGCATTTGGCTGTGGTGGGTAGATAGATTCTTAGTTTGAGTGCTTCCTTGGATGCAGTCTCTTTTTGCTATGTTCCCCGTGAGTGGAATAGGACTGCTGATTGTCTGGATAAGTGGGCTTATGATCTCTTGGAGAGATGGAAGGTGGGAGATTGGGTTCACCTGCCCCTGGATTGTGTTCATGATCTTGAGAGTTTGGTCAAGGAAGATATGGATGATTATTTGTGACCCTTTCGAGGGCTTCTTTTTGTTGGATTTTCGGGTGTTGTTTTCTCTTCCGGGCTTGAGGCCCCTACTCATTGTACTTTGCATGTTGATTTAATAAATTTTTACCCCTTTTTTATAAAAATAATAATAATAATATATTTAAGCATACACCTCAAAAATAACATTTATTAGCATCTTCTACATATATTTTTCTAAATATCTAGGTATGCGAGTGGTTAATAAGAGATAGAATATTTCTAATGAATAAAATTGATAATAATAAAATGTTAAAATAATAATTCAAAATTATTCTTATAATTATCCAATTACATAGATTAAGTTACAATTATAATCATATAGATTTTTTAATTAAATTAAGATTAGAGTTATAATTAATTAGAATATATTTAATTTTTATAGGAAGAAATTGAAATTCAACTATGTTATTCAATAATTCTTTTATTTAATACTAAAAAGGAAAGTACTTGTCACAATGTGGCACCTGTTTAAAACAAATTATCATTTTTTTTTAAGTTATAATATTTGGATTTATTTTTTGTGTGTTTAAATATTCTTAAAGATTTAGATGAGATTTTTCAATAATGTAAATAATGTGTTTTCTAAGCTTTAATAGATGGTAAGGTTGTTAGGAATTATTCCTCACATAGGTGAATATTAGTGTGTACTTCACATTATTATTTGTGTGTAGATAAATAATATATGAAGAGAATAATATATTTGATTAATAATTTGTTATTTATACTGAGGAGAGTGGTTAAAAAAATCTTAGTATATGTGACGCTTGTAATAATCAAAATTTTCAAGATGATTGATTGATTCATGTGTTTAAGCCTTTAGCTCTACTTCATATCTTTAATTTTTCAATATGGTATGAGAATAGTTTCTATGTGTGACCTCTTTGTTTTCCTTCTATTTGATTTTCCTTAATTCTCTAAAGTAGCTCACATAATAGATGTGTAGTGTAGACCACAAGTAATAACCATTATGTTGCATGTCCACTATTCTTATAGGATAAAATTACAAACATGTATCACACTTTTGCCAACAAAATTGTTTCGAGGAAGAGAATTTCAAACAAAACATATTTGAATAAATAGGTTTCACCTAAAATCGGGTGACTTTGATGTGTATAATGCATGGCCTAACATATTCAAGTGAGCTAGTTTTTTTAAAACTCATTTGTCTAAATATGTTTCGACAGAAACTAGTAAAAATAAATAAAAAGGGAATTAGATATTTCACTTGAAAGTTACTCGTGGAGAATTGTTTCACTTGACACTCAAATGCACTCAACTTGCACACCCCAACCTACTTGATCATTGAGAGAGGTAGGAAAACATGTAAAGCTAATTGTTTCTAAAAAAATAAGGTAGATTAAATTAATTACACATAATAGAACTATATGAATGAAAAATGGCATCAAGATATTTGAATTTAATTACACATAAATATATTAATAATATTGATATGTGATGAATCTAGAAAAATATGTAGAAATGGAGCACTTTGAATGAAAAACATGGAACTTAATGAAATCAAGATTCTAGATAATATTGCAATCATACTAAATTCTATACAATCATGAAAAAATATGAAACAAATAGAAAACCCAAGAGTCAACACAATGACCAAAAACCTACAAACAAAATTGGTGAGAATAGTAAGGCAATAAAATAGAATACTAAGATGTTACAAAATGTATATTAAAAAATAAAATGACTTGAAATGATACTTGGGAAAGTGAAATATAAAATCTGAGATGTTGAACCTAGAGAATAAGTGCACAAATCCACCTGTGTCTAAGATGAGAAAAAGAGGATGATTGCATAGGACCTTGTCAAAGTGGTCAATATTTTATTTGGGTCTTTTGATCTCTATGGGTGATCAAATAGAAAAATGGATTTGTTTGTGTTTGCTCTTAAAGAATGTGCATTGAACTAAGAGTAGTAATGAATGATAATGTATATCTATTAATATTCCTATTTATATGAAAAGAGTTAGGAGATGTAAAATCCAAGAATGTTGGAGAGATAATACAATAATAGAGGCTAAAAAGATATGACGATATTGTATTATCAAAGAGACACTAGAAAACAATAGTCCAATATATAGATAACAAGAAATTTTAGAAATGATAATTCTAAAATTAAAACTAGCAAGCATACAAATACAATAAAATATGAAATAATAACAAACAAATTTACAAATAATTTTTTTAAAAAAATTCTAATATTATTAAAACAAAATGAATAATATCACTAAGATGAATAGCTTAATCAAACAATATAGATAAGGAACGCAAAGAGAAGCAATTATTCTTAACTTTGATGGCGAAGATAAGTGTTGAAAAACTTAGAAGATGTAAAAAGAGAAAGAACTAGAAGAGATAACTTAGAAGCCCTAAAAGATGGTTTTTAAAGGAATGAAACTCAAAAAACATCTATTGGAGAAGAGCTGCTAAACGGAAAATCCACGGGCGAGGAGTTGTTTTGGACCATCCGCGGTGGAGGCGGCTGGGGATCCGTGGTCGCATGGAAGATCAACCTCATGGCGGTCCCGCCCACCACAACTGTCTTCACCGTCTCCAGGCGGGGACTCGAAACCGTGACCAACCTCGTCTATCAATGGCAAACGGCAGCGCCAAACCTGGAAAGAAATTTCTACCTCTTCGTCTTCGTCGGTGTCAATCTGCGGGAAGCCCCAAATCAAGGTTTTTTCGTCACATTTAAAGGAATGTACTTCGGCTTAAAAAATGGTCTGCTAAAAACCATAACCAACAAGTTCCCAGATCTCGGGATGGAATCCCATGACTGCAAGAAAGTAACCTGGATAAAATCCGTCCTATTTTTCTCCGGCCTCAACCCCTCCAAAATCCACGGAAAAGAGAATCTCCGGGATAGATATCTTTCGGATAAGAATTACTTTACGCCAAATCCATCTACGTCAGAAATATCATACCGAAATCCGGCATCCATGGAGCATGCAAAATACTGGAACAAGAGTTAAAGGGTTACATAATAATGGACCCATACGGCGGCAAAAAGGCAGAAATCAAGGCAGATTCCCTTCCCTTTTCCCACCGGGCGGGGAATCTTTACGATATTCAGTATCTTGTGGCCTGGTATGATGACGACAGCAACGAAGGAAAATATTTATCTTGGCTCAGGAAATTTTACGCCTATATGACGCCATAAGTGTCCAAGAATCCCCGGGCTGCTTATGTGAACTACATAGACCTTGATTTAGGGACTATCAACAATTTTGAACGCCTTGTGAAGATCAAGACCGATTTTGATCCGCACAATGTTATACAAAATCTGCAGAGTACCCCGCCTAATGTCAGTTTTGAATATTCATTCCACAATGGTTGTTTTATCATTCATTGAATAAATCTGTACCAGTGCTTGCTTTCCACTGATTGTATCCAGCTTACAACGAATTTGAAATAATAAATTTGTTGAACAGTTGAGATTCAACCGCAAATATACTCTGAACAGCAAGTTTCAGAGGACATCAATCTCAATGCATCTATTGATTATATAGTCGATGGAATTTTTGCACTGATTCAGGTTAAACATACAGAGTTAACCATTTCACATGTGACGCCAATTCCTTAATACATCCCTTTCCTTGCTCACTTTATGAATGGTAATGGTGGTCCCAACCATTTGACATGTGACGCAAATTTCTTAAGATTTTGGACTGTAATTTCTGGTCACTTCTTAAAGAAAGCATATATTTGCTGTCCTTTCTTTCTTTGTACGATGCACGTCTTAAATTTTTAATATTTACTTAATTTTCAATTCTATATTGAGATCATGATAATGAGATGAAAAAAAAAATTAATGTGAGAAGCAGCAATATTTGAAAGAACGCTCTAGTCCTTAAATTTATGCGATTGTCTTACTTAAAACCTGCTTTATTTTAATTTCGCGTACGAAAGCATTTTGACTGAAAAATTTATGAGTAAACCGTAAGCCTATTAATTAAATATATTTATTATAATACATCTAGGCCGTTGTCGTCATTAGTCAGCTCCATGGAGTTTCTTTCAGCTACTATTATTGTGGAGCAGAAGATTTTATTAGATTTTATTTATTTTAGCAATGTCTTTTCATAGAGTTGGAATTTTATCTTATCTATATGAGATTTTCTATAATTTTGTTGGGACACGTCATTTATGAGTTCTATACCAATAAATTTAAGGATAATGTTTGTAAAAAATAATCGATAGGTTACATATAGATAGTGTGAAACAAGTCACACGCATGCTAGCCATTATTGAGTCATCAATGATAAATCTGTCGTTTAATAGTAAAAGCCTCCAAAGTCTCATTTATCACATAAAAGGCAGATAAATATTGATTTGACAATTGGATGGGAATATTCTATTTCCATTTGCAATGTTTTTTGTCATTTTGATGACAATTTCTTTTTCATTTGCATTGTTTTATGTTTTAAGTCTATATGCGAATATTTCATAGATAATACTTAATTTCTTTAAGAAAAAATTGTAGATTTGTCTAAGTTTATTTCATTCTTAACATTTATTATTAATTGTTTAATCCACTCACATACAACGTATGCCTACTCTAACATTTTAACATACATATGTATAGATCCTTTTAATACAAGTGCTAATATTTATTATTAATAAATAACATAAAATCATTAATCTTTTAATATTTATTACTATTAAAAAAACAACATAAAATTTTAAACTTGCCGATTGCTTAAATTTTTTTTATAAAACCACTTTTAAATTTTTCAGCAGCCCCCACCCCCTATGAAACTGCTACCTTAGGTTACTGAAGTTCCCCCAGTTATCTTTAGCATACCATAGATATTACTTTTAATTTATTACTGAGATAAATTTATGTTTTTTATTTATACGAGAACACAATCTTAAAGCAGATTTTTCTCCCACAACCCTTGATTCGGCCAATGTATATTAAAATCCCTGGTAATATTGGATTGCATGAAGATGACTGGAGATGTTGGGCTTGGACTGTAACACGCGTGTCTTCCAAAAACTACTTTTTTCTCTCGCTTCTCTTTTCTTGGAATACCCGATAAAAATCCAAGGTAAGACAATGCTCTGTAACTCAAAAGCCATCACATTTGCACTTTTGATCGCAAGCAAACGACAGTTAGAAAGAACAATTGCAAATGATCACGAAACAGTAGAATATGCGGAGAATTAAATTATTCGCGGCCGGCTGAATTTGCTCACAATAATTTGGCCGCACTGTGTTGTTTGTTATGCCTTGGGAGACATAGATGTGGATTAAATCACAAGGCCGTTAATCTAATGATGGTGTGGGAAATATTAAATTGCAGGCGACCGGGCCTAGAAGCAGGCTGTCAAGATGGCTTCTACAAATCCCCTGCTCTGTGTTATGAGCCTGGCTGTACTTGTCATAAGCCTGATGGAAGGAGCAAAAGCATTGTCTGTAGAGGATCTAGTGAAGTGTCTCGGGGAAAATGGTGTTAAAAATTTCACGAGCTCTGGTTTTGAGAATCTGCTGAAATTCTCCATACAGAATCTGAGGTATACGGAGTCGAATGTACTGAAGCCGTCGGTTATTATTGTGCCGCAGAGCAAGAGGGAAGTGCAAGCGGCGGTCACATGCTGTAGGCGGCAGGGCTTCCAGATACGCGTGCGGTGCGGCGGCCATAGCTATGAGGGCACCTCCTGCACTGCAGAAGCGCCGTTCGCCATTATTGACCTGTTAAACCTTAATAAGGTTCAGGTTGATGTCTCCTCTGAAACTGCCTGGGTGGAGGGGGGTGCTACCCTAGGCGAAACGTACTATGCTATATCCCAGGTTCTATCCCTATCTTAAGGTTCCTCACGATTTATTTAGAATCTACTGTTCATGTCAAATTCATTGATAGTTCTTACGAGTTTTCTAGAGTTCAAAAAAATTTATGGTTGTTTTAATTTTAATTGTGTATATTTTTTAATTAACGTAGACTGATGGATTGGATCATATTTCGAAATGTCAATTGAAATATATAATCAATTAAAATCTTATGCTCAACCCTATCATGTAGTCGATCATGCATAACTCTGTTTGTTCTCATCAATCTGCACTTCATCAAGTTCATTATCCACTTCCATTCAAGTGTGGCCAAGAAATTTTTTCTCAACCATACTTGGAGAAGAGCAATCATACAATATTATTATTTAAACTTCATATTTATAGATTTGATATTTATTTTTAATAATTATTCTTAAGTAAATTTGATTATAACAGTAGATTATAAAATGTGATTCAAAATATTGATAAAAAATCTATACAAATTTTCAAATAAATATTTTAATTCATACAACATAAATGTTATGTATAATCCTTCTTCATAATAATAATAATTTTTTAAATAAAAATTATATTTTAGTTAAATTGAAGAGCTTCCTTCTTATAGCAATTATAGCATTTCACATGTAGCTCACACTATTGAATAAAAATATAATTGATATATTTTCATTTAATTGGTATAATCAGTTAGTTTGATCCATGGAAAACAACACATCAGATACAAGTAAATATAATTACGATATATAAATTATTATTTTCAATAAACCAACAAAAATGTAAACCTAAAAATTCCTATACACATACTGAAATGCCCTACCACTAAATTACTGGTCTTTAAATATTATAAGAGAAACTTTTTAATACATTTCTTCAGAGAGTCAAGTTTTTAATATTTTAAAAGAAATTAAGGTCCATACCAGATGCTAATGTTATCCTCTGCATCAAATAATTGTTATTTTTGTGATAAATTTCTTTTAAATATTTCTGTTGTGAATAGATTCTGCTCTTAAAAAAATGAATCTTAAAATGTTAGAAGCGTTTAAAGGCATTTAGTTTTCACAGTTCGTATTAACAATTTATAAAAGATTTATGGTTTGATTGAAGATTTCTGGTTTGATTGTGTGTATTTTTTCTCACCCTCATGAAAATTTGATCCGAAATTATAAAATGTTAAAAGTGCTGCAAATCGTTAGACCACCCCATTGAATCAAATGCTTTCATTCTTCTTGCAGGCAAGCCCGGGTCATGGCTTCTCGGCAGGGTCGTGCCCGACGGTGGGCAGCGGCGGCCACGTCAGCGGCGGGGGCTTCGGGCTCATATCGAGAAAATACGGGCTGGCGGCCGACAACGTGGTGGATGCAGAGCTGGTGAACGCCAACGGCGAGCTGCTGAACAGAAAATCCATGGGAGAAGAGGTGTTTTGGGCCATCCGAGGCGGAGGAGGAGGCAGCTGGGGCGTAGTGGTCGCATGGAAGATCAACCTCCTGCCAGTCCCGCCCACCACAACTGTCTTCACCGTCTCCAGGCGGGGACTCGAAACCGTGACCAACCTCGTCCACCAATGGCAAACGGTAGCGCCAAACCTGGACAGAAATTTCTATATTTCCGTCTTCGTCGGGGCCAATCTGCCGGAAGCCCCAAATCAAGGGATTTCCTCCACATTTAAAGGAATGTATCTCGGCTCCAAAACAGATCTGCTAAAAGTCATAACCTCCAAATTCCCAGATCTCGGGATCGAATCCCACGACTGCAAGGAAGTAACCTGGATAAAATCCGTCCTGTTTTTCTCCGGCCTTGATTCTTCCAAACTCCACGACATAGAGAATCTCCGGGACAGATATATGTCCGATAAAAACTACTTCTACGCCAAATCCGACTACGTCAGAAGCATCATTCCCAAATCCGGCATCCATGGAGCATGCAAAATACTAGAACAAGAGCCAAAGGGTTACATAATAATGGACCCATACGGCGGCAAAATGGCTGAAATCAAGGCAGATTCCCTTCCCTTTCCCCACCGGGCGGGGAATCTTTACGACATTCAGTATCTTGTGGCCTGGTATGACGGCAACAGCAACGAAGGAAATTATATATCTTGGCTCAGGAAATTTTACGACTATATGACGCCATATGTTTCCAAGAATCCCCGGGCTGCTTATGTGAACTACATAGACCTTGATTTAGGAACTATGAGCTTTTTGTCAGACGGCGTCTCTCCTGTTGAAACGGCCAGAAAGTGGGGAAAACGGTACTTCTCAGACAATTTTGAACGCCTTGTGCAGATCAAGACTGATTTTGATCCAGACAATGTTTTCCAAAATCTGCAGAGTATCCCTCCAAATGTTGCGCCCGCATTAAGGGACTCCCTCTGAGGAAAATTTTCTTCCATTCACTCTTCCTGTGAATCAATCGCTATGTTCAGCTTTGATTATTTATTCCACAATGGTTGTTTAAATATTCATGAATGAATCTGTACCAGTGCTTGCCATCCGCTGTTTGTATCCATCTTACAACAAATCTGAAATCCTAAATGTATTAAACAATTGAGATTCAACTGCAAATATACTCTGAGCAGCAAGGTGTTAAACAGTTGAGATTCAACTCCAAATATACTCTGAGCAGCATTTTTCAGAGGAGATTAATCTGAATGCGTCCATTGGTTATATGGTCCATGGAAATTTTGCATTGATTCGGGTTAAACAAACAGGGCTTAAGGATCAGGATAATGAATGCCAACCTATTTTGGACTGTATGTAGACAAATTATTTGTTTCAATGTTTACCTCTTTTGTCGGATTGTGGAATATGATATCGGACCTAACAAACAAGTGATGTCCTAATAATTAGCCATCGCACAATAAAGTGAAATGGTACGTCGATAGGGATTTGTGAGTCACTTTAATCGACATTTTATTGATTTTATAAAAAAATATTTTAAATTGTTGTTGATTTTTTTTGTTAGGTATATACCTATGTGTAAAGTTTCAAAAAAATAAAACTCAAAGAATATGATTTTGATTCGTCTAAGTATTATGTAACAAGAGTTGAAAGATGTTGCCTAAGGGAATAAATATGCTTATGTAAATTTGCAATTGATATAGTTTTATAATTTTTTATGTGTATATAGCTATATGTTTTGTGTTGGTGACTTTGATGTCATTAAAAGGTACATTATAAATTTGAGAATCAAGATAGTAAGATTAAAACTCAATTCTTGAATTTAAATGTAATAAGATTAAAACTTGTGTATTTTAATTGAAAGTTATTATGGTTTTTGAAACTTGATAAAATTATAGGAAACTTCCTACCAAATTTCTAATCAATCCTTGCAAGATTCAACTTTGGTTTGACACGTAGCAATACCTTAATGGTTGCAACAAGTTGTAGACAATATGACCTTCAATGTTTTATTTCATAGATCTGTTGATACACTTAGTGTTGAAGTGATCAACCCAAGATCTTCAATCTGCAACACCAAAGAACCTCCACAAGAGATAGAGAGAAGCAACAATGGAAGATGCTATTCCACCAAACAAGGATTGCAATATGATACAATATGATCAATGCAATACATGCTAGAGATGCCTTGCTTATAAAGGCAAGGATGAGAGATAAGATAAGACAAGATGATGACAAGTGTCTTAATCCTATCACATGAGACAACTAACTTATAACTACCTAGGAAAGTGTAAAGTCTAGATAAGACAACTAAGACTTCTAGAAGATACAACTAATATCCTAAGTAAGCTTAACATGTGAATTAAGTCCCCTAAGTCCCTAGTAAAGGAATAAACTAGGTACAAGACTTATTCACACCAACACCCCCCCTTAAGTGCAACTTAGGGAAGAACAAACCAATGAAAAATGCAAAAGATGGGTCCCGACAACAAGGCCTGATGAGGTACCCATGTACAAAACAAAAAAATATCATAAGTGGAGAAAAGGAGAAAAACCTTGTGGGAGAAAACTCCTCTCCAAAAGAGAGAAAAACCTACAAAGAAATCTAAAAACTAATGAAGGAAGGAGGACTCCTCAAGATCCCCCAAGGACAACTTCCTTCACCCCAAGCATCGATCGCAACTGAAGATAATGAGGCGATGCCAAAGGTTTAGTGAAGATGTCTGCAACATGTTGATCTGTAGGCAAATACTCCAAGCTGAGAACACCATCCTGGATGAGTTGCCTGATGAAGTGCATGTGGATCTCAATATGCTTAGTTCGCTGATGCTCCACTGGGTTGTGAGAGATATGAATGGCACTCTGATTGTCGCACCAAAGAGTAGTGGGCTGAGTGGAAGGGAATCCAAACTCAATCATCAACTGACAAAGCCACAAAATCTCCTGACTAGCCAACACTGCACCTCGATACTCAACCTTTGTCGATGATAATGCAATAGCAGTCTGCTTCTTGCATGACCATGCAATCAGACCAGAACCAAGGCAAAAGATAAAGCCAGAAGTAGACTTCTGATCATTGACATCACCAGCCCAATCTGAGTCAGTGAAGCCCACTATCTGAGATGCACCTGAAGTGTAGTGAATGTCAAAATGTGTAGTGCCCTGAATGTATCTCAAGATACGCTTGGCGACCTTCCAATGACTCTCATGAGGCTCCTGTGAGAAGCGAGAGACAAACTGTCCAACCACAAAAGAAATACCAGGATGACTATGTGTCAAGTACAAAAGATTGCCAACCAACTGTCGATACAAGGTAGGATCAACTGTAAGAGTAGTGCAACTGGTAGACAGTACAACACCTGACTGGAATGGAGTTGGGGCAGGCTTGCAATCAACCATGCCAAATCTCTAAATAAAATCAAGAGCATACTTCTGCTGGAAAATGAAGATCCCCTCAGAAGTCTGATGAACTTGTAGACCAAGGAAGTAATGCAAAAGACCAAGGTCATACTGTAAACCGCCCATCAATTTCTACCGTACTCAATCCATATCTTGGCAATAGGAGCAAAGGTCTTAGAATAGTCAATTCCTTCAACTTGAGAAAACCCCTTTGCAATAAGATGAACCTTGTACTTTTCAATGGAACCATCTACTGCATACTTGGTACTATACACCCACTTGCATCAAACCAACTTTATTCCCTTAGGAAGAGGTACAAAATCCCAAGTATGATTCTTTATCAAAGAAGAATACTCATTAGCCATAGCATTATCCCACTTTGGAATACTTGAAGCATCTAAAAAATTCTAAGGATCATCTAAAACAACATGACTCAAAAGATTGATTCCTGAAGTCTGAGAACGAGTATGGCGAGTGTCTGTGGGATCACCAACAAGAGGACCAACCTCCTCAAGAGTCACTCGATCCCATCGTGGCCTAGTGGTTGACTGAGGAGGAGGTGCATCAAGACCATCATCAAAATATTCCTCAAGTAGCAAAGTATCATCAACTGAAGAAGACTTAGTAGGTTGTCATGAAGCAAGTTAGCTCGAGACCGACCGCGAAGGTCTCAGCCAAACCAAACATCATGTCGAAATGTACCTCTCGTGTGTCAAGATCAAACAATTTGTATGCCTTCACATCCTCACAATAGCCAACAAAGATGTATCGTTGACTCTTCTTCTCCATGGATTTACGCCGACCATTCGGAATGAATGCCCAAGCCTCACTACCAAATACTCTGAAGAAGGATACATTAGGCTTGCAATGAGACCAAGCCTCCTTAGGGGTCATATTCTGCACTGCCTTGTGGGGCATACGATTATGAATATAGTTGGTACAATTGACAGCTTCGGCCCAAAATTATGGTGCCATGGACCTAGACTGAATCATACAATTGGCCATTTCCCTAAGAGTCCTGTTCTCTCCACCAAACCATTTTAGGTTGAGGAGTGTAAGGGAATTATGTGCTAATGAAGAATAACACCTATGCTCAACAAAACCTCGGAAATGCCCTAACATTGACATACTCCATTGACTGTAGGTGTATCTCATTTAAGAGAAAAACCTGACTGCTTCACAAATTTTTTGAAGGTCTTGAAGTTTGTGAGGACTTCACTCTTGAGCTTTAGAAAATAGGCCCATGTCTGGCGGGAAAAATCATCAATGAATGTGAGCACATACTTAGCCCTTGAAAAAGAAGTAGTTGAGAATGACATGAGATCACTATGGACCAACTCAAGGGATGTGGTTGCACGAGTAGCTTGACCCTTAGGAAAAAGATCTTGATGTTGCTTGCCAAGAACACAACCTTGACAAACACCATTTGTGCAAGTGATCTTAGGAAGACCAACCACTAAGTTATGTGCTTGCATCTACTGAAGATATTTGTAGTTCAAGTGCCCAAATCTTTCATGCCAAAGCTTGCTCATTAAATCATCATGAGCAACAAAACATGAACCCAATGAAGACTCAAATCCATCAAATTGATACAAATGGTTCTCATGATCCCTATCCTTGTAGCAACAACCTTCTCAAGATCTTGCAACTGTCTAATAGTCACATTCTGTGGAGTAAACTCAATTGACTTCCCATCTCCAGAATGACAAATATGATATATGGAAAGTAGATTCGCTGAAATATCAGGAACAAGAAGAACATCCTCAATGCACCCATCTAGCATCTGAACAGAGTCTGTCCCCAAAATTGGAATCTGCGAAGAGTTCCCAACTGCAATATGAGAAGTAGAAGTATGAACAATGGAATCAAGAAGATCACGTGAATTGGTCATGTGATGTGAAGCACCTGAATCAAGAATCCAACTGTCTGAAGATGAATGAATGGATCATGCTGAAAGAGCTTTCCCTTTGCCCATGGAAGAAGGCTTAGCCACTGAAATGTTGTGCTTCTTCATAGCTTCCTCCAAGGCCTCTAATCTCTTAAAGCAACAAGTTGTATCATGCCCAGTTTTTCCACAAAATGAACAAGGTTCTCCTTTCTTTTTCTTGGACTTGGAAGAAGAATCTCTAGAGGTAGAAGGAGAAGGAGATGGAGTGGACTTCTGATTATTCTTCACTGAGGATTCTCATCAATTCTAAGATGATTTTGCTTTTGGGCTTCTTTCTGTTCTTTTCCTTGGAATTCTTGGATGATCGTTTTCATTAGAGCATGATTCTAGAATTAGGTAAGGCATCTAACCGTAATCAACTTGGCCTCCTCCTAGTAAGATCGCTCACAAAACAACTCAAATGTAGGCATTTTGCAATCTTTCCCTTATACGGTATCCATATAGTTGAATAGAAAGTAGAAGAAAACACTTGATAAGGGCCCTTTAACTTAGACAAAATCAATAAGATACATTCATCACTAGATTTATCTTTCCCACATCCTTTCAACTATGATAAAATCAACTTGAATTGTGCAAGGAAATCTTGAATTGAAGGAAATGCCTCTGGAGAGAGTGATTGTAGATCTGCTTGAAGTTACAAGACTCGGAATTGATTTGATTTTCCATACAATTCTTCAAGTTTATCCCAAACATTCTTAGGTGTTTTACACTCTGAAATATGAAACAAAAAATTTTCATATACATGTAAGCCAATGAGCCCTTTTTCTTCATCCATTTTACATCTATGGACAAATTTTTCATAATCCCTTGTAAATTCAGGCTGTTCTGCATCTAACATTGGCCATAGACCCTTAGATTGTAACAATTGAGTCATTTTTAGCTTCCATGTATGATAATTGTGTGGAGTGAGTGGTTCAATTTGCCTTAGATCCGCCATGAACACCAAAGAAAGAAGACAATGGGGCACTTAAATTGTGCCTTCAATTCCTGCACGTGTTAAACTAATTTTGCAACCCCCGCCGAATTATAGCCATTGAAATTTTGCACTTTTACAAAAGATGCTTCAAATCAACTATTATACAAGACAGTGATTTTTACAATTTTTCAGAAAAAGGAGCTTGCAAAGCTGAAAAAAGAGGTTACAAACAGATTCCTTGTGATTTTCTGATCAATTTCAAAAAAAAGTTTGCAAAATTTCAACTTTGTTGGCAAAAGTTACATCAAGAACAAGCAATAAATGCACTTGTACCTTCAAGCTGAAAAATTTAAGCAAAATGTCAAAATATGGAAAATCACCTACACCATTGCGAAGTTCGTCGAACCAGCTTTCCGATGATATCTCGTTTTCGAAAATCCGACATCGTGGCGAAAAGTTATGCAAGATTGAAAAAAAGGCCTATTTTAGGCACCTTTAACGCTAAACAGGAGCAAAACTGAAGACTATCCGGGCACAAAACTTTAGCTCCCTATCGCTGGCCCTTGGTCACCAATGTGACTGCACACTGCAGGTGGGAAAAAAATCCAACAGTTTCAAAAGACCGCTAGTGGTGATCCTTGGCGTGGTCACATGCACGGTCAGTTGGCGGCTAGCCCCTAGCAGTTTCGGCTAGCATTTTAGATGGCGGCTCCCATGGCTATTACTATAGGCAGTCAACAGACCGCCCACCTGGCGATTGTAGAAGATTGTCGCTTAGCAGCTTCGAGGGAGACCGCGCGGTTAAGGCTGCAGGAGGCTCTTAAGCCACTGGCGGGTTGAAGAAATAGTCGTGGTTTATAAACCCAGCCCGCAGACTTAGTGAAGTCTGTGGCTTAATAAAAGTCGACGGGCACTAAATTAAAGTGCTATGCGCTTTTTTAAAGCGCTTTAATATATATATTTTTTTAAACAAATAAAATACCGCCCAAAAGAGAATAAATATGTAGAAATTGTTTTTTAATAAAATATTTTCATAGTACCTATGCACGCTGGGGGGCATACGACTCCTCAACTAATTTTTTTTTTCCCTAAAAACAACTTTTTCCGAATATAGGCAAATTATATATTAAAAAACTCAGAAACAGCCACCCAAATGCAATGGCAGGCTTATTTTTTGCTCAAAATGCTCTTGTAAAAAGTTGTTCACTAGATCTGAGCTTCAAACCCTTCTTTGCCAAAGTTGCAAATGGTGATGAAATTGAGTGAAACAAAAGCCAAATCTGACTTTTTCGAGCCTCCTGGACACAATGGGACAGCCTAAAATACTGCCACTATAGCCAAAAGCGCTGCAATCACCAAATCTCACCAAAATGCATGCATGCAATATAGGATACAAGAAACTCAAATCACAATAGAAATTGATGGAAACTCTCTAATGAAAAAAATGGAAAGGGCTTTCCAGATTCAAAGCTCTAATACCATGTTGAAGTGATCAACCCAAGATCTTCAATCTGCAACACCAAACAACCTCCACAAGAGATAGAGAGAAGCAACAATGGAAGATGTTATTCCACCAAACAAGGATTGCAATATGATACAATATGATCAATGTAATACAATACAATTCTATGCAATACATGCTAGAGATGCCTTGATTATAAAGGCAATGACGAGAGATAGGATAAAACAAGATGATGACAAGTGTCTTAATCCTATCGCATAAGACAACTAACTCATAACTACCTAGGAAAGTGTAAAGTCTAGATAAGACAACCAAGACTTCTAGAAGATACAACTAATATCCTAAGTAAGCTTAACACGTGAATTAAGTCCCCTAAGTCCCTAGTAAAGGAATAAACTAGGTACAAGACTTATTCACACCAACACTTAGTGCTTAACCTAATTTAAATACCATGAGTTTATTAACTATTACATAAAATATCAAGTTTCACTAAACATGGACATTGAGAGGTAAAAAGTTATTTAGATATGTTTGGTTTCTATTTTTAATGGAATAAAATGCACTTAGAGTTAAAACTAGTGTACATATAATTGAAATTCGTCATTCACTTATCCTTTATGCAACTACTATTTGGGTATTATTGAAAGTCATCACGATTTCGTTCTTACTTGTTATATATTGTGAAATCAATAATTGTAGTCCTTTTGTGCAATATGTACTTTATATGTTTTAAAGTACACAAGAAATAATATAACAATTGTTAAATTTAAAGATAATTGTAATTTGTCACTTGAAGCTACAATGTTCATTTTCATTTGATTCAATAGAAACACTAGGTGCGAAGACACGACTATATCAAAGAACATTACAAAGTCATGAAATATTTCCAATAGCAACAAAACATTAGGAATTGATTAAATTTTTCTCTTTCTTGTCCCAAAAATAATTTGCAATTAGAAAAATACAAAACCACGAGGAAAAAATACCAATAGCCAATGCGAAAATTGTAAAAAAAAAGCCAAACTCCCTATTAATAAAATAATACCATAAGCTATAGCATAAACATTAGTAGCACGATTTCTGACAAATGCATTAATAGGCATGAGCGCACCAAAAACATTAGTCTCTTGCCTTAAAAGGAAAGGACTAACAAGTTAAAATTAGATCCAAATAAATGCAAAATGTGGTCATACACACAAGGCACATGGACTACTATCAACAATGCCATGTGGGTGATCCCACAATACTGGTTTATAATTTTTGGCCAAATTGGACACTGAAATAATGTTTTCTAACTAAATCCTCACTTTCGGGCACCTATAGTAGCTAAACTGTGAAGAATTTGAAGATGATGCAAACTAGTGATTTGTCGATTTTGTCTCAGATTCTAAATATATTTTTTCAAAAATTTTGGAATTAGATTGCACTTTTTCCATCTCCTTCAAAAACTAGTTTTTTCAAGAAACAATTTTTAAGGAGTGACGCCACCGTGATAATGCTTTAACTCTTTTACCACGGCTATAAAATTCTAATTCTTTTGAATTTAAATTTGCAACTACAATATCTAGTGCTTCCAATTGGTTAGATAGTGTTTTATTAAATATTTTTTCTTAATCAAGTTTTCAAGTCAAACCAATTACAATTCAAATGTGGGCGCATCAGATAACGATAATTTTTGTATGTATCAAAAATTCAAATTTTTTGTTGATCAAGGACTTCACCATTCGTGCACTCCATATTTTCAATTTTTTTTTGATAATCCGCTATTTTTCCACATGACACAGAGAGCTTGATTTTGGTGAAAACCTATAAGCTTAATAAAACTAAAAACAAATACATAATAAAACCAAAACATATTAAAATTATATTCATGGATAGCTTGTTCCGGCGGGATCACCATCATCCGCTTGGTCTATGAAGTCTCCTCCATTTTCATCCTCAACCTCGAAATTGCCAATGTAAATTTTGACCTTTTTTTTGGTGCCGTGAGGGTGAGAAGGTGGGAAAAGGGGGTTCATGAACTAGGAGTTTCGAGTGAACTCCCGGTGGCTCGGCTTCAACTAGGGTTCATTTGAACCCTAGTTCATTCGAACCCCCTTTCAAAAATTATTTTCTTTATGTTTTTTGGCGGGAATGGTGGGACCTTGCATTTAATTGGTTCGCTCGAACCCAGGTTCATTCGAACCCTTTTTTGGTTTGCTCAAACCAAAGGGTTCATTCGAGTTCCCCAAAACCAATTTTTTTTGCAAGGGGTCATTTTTTGCAACGTTTCCTTCCTCACTCGAATTGTAAACCACTTTTGTGGGTTTACCCATGTGTCGACATAAACACTTGTAGCAAGGACACATGTTTAGCAACAAAACATTAGGAATTGATAATTTTTTTCCTTCATTGCTCCCAAGAATAATTTGCAATTGAAAAATACAAAACCAGGAACAAAATATCAACTTCCAATGAGATGTTGAGTTGATCATTTTTGTGAGATTAATTGGGTTGTGATCCTTACACTAAACTAGTCAACAATATGATACAATTCTATAGTTATAATAATATTTGTAATATTCTAACTCATAAGTTATCAATTGCTTTCTTGGAAAACTCAACATACATAAATTTCATAATAAGATATAATTTGCAGAATGTCCAAAACAAAGCTGAAATAATTTGATGAAATTTGTGTTGTAAGAAACTCATTGACATGGCTCATGGCCCAAAATTCCACATCAAATTCTAGTAATGAGACCATACATAATTCTATAATTAGAAAGTAGCTTGTAAGTAACCCAGTGACTGTAGAACATCACCCAAAAATCTCACGTTGATTTTGTGTTAATGCCCAATGGAAGCAACTAACCACCACCTTCCTCAATATATAGACACAATAGCCACTACATAGTTTCTAATAATTAGAAGCAATTTTCATTCACATATTTCATGCTCTTCAATAACCTTCATATCATATAGATCACATCTTTCAAAATGTTGCACTGCAATATTTAGATAGGTTTTATCTTGAAGTGCAAGCCAATGAGGGATAACACAAAGCACTTAAGATCCTACACAAAAGAAAAAGGATTAATAAGTTAGTATCAACTAGTACTAACAAAAATTGGTTCATAGAAGGAAGTCCAGAAATAAGACAGTTGAGAATCCCTATAAAAATTTAAAACCTCTAAAAAAGAATACGACACTCCACATGAAAGGAATATTTAAAAGAATTCAAAACTTGTTACCTCTCAAAATATGTTGATTTGGATGAAAAATAAATAACATATATGCGAAGTTTAATGTGATTTGATGTTATAAATGTATGTTGAGTGACAATTTTTTATGGGGCCATCCACAATTTCCAAATGATGGCAAGGGGAGAAATCAAATCTAAACCATGAGGAAGCTTGTTAAGCATCGAAATATTGCACTCTCGACATTCACCACTAACATGCTTTCTCTTGATTATAATCTGAATTTGTTTTATAGTAACAGTTCAAGTGATGTGCAAACATTTTCCAACATATCAAAATACATCTTGCAAAATCATCAACAAGAACTAACTGGTACCTAGTTCTTGTTCACTTGCATAAAATAGGCATAGACAAGATGTTTTTGTATGTAGTCATGAAAACACTCTCTTCCACTTTGATGCTTGCAAGCACAATGAACAAACCAGTTCAATGTCATTACTTTCTGAAGTAACTGTAACTTTGGGACACCTAGCATAACTAGAAAGATGGACACCAATTTATAATTAAAATTTGGAGAGCACTCTTATCAAAAGACTACCATTCTTTCTCAATGCAGAGGATCGAATCACTCTATTAGATGGTTTTCTTCCTTGAGAAATAAGGCTTTATTGGCACTAAATACACCAATGCAAAGCTATCACTTATCATTGTATCATCAATCTCATGCCAACAATGAAAATGTACAAATCTTTGACTCGACTATCTAGAATACGGAAGAAAGCAAGACATGAAAGTATTCTTCAGGTTTTGGAAATGACTTTGCATGATAAAAATGGGGATATCCAAGTTGAAACTGTTCCAACTCTCATAATTCTTGCATTCAATTTCTATGATAATTACCATTGTGTGCAAAAGGCTAGAGTTCTTGGCACAAATTTTCAACCACAATTTACAACACCTGTAGTCTAAAAACATGTTGTGGCAGCTATAGAAGATATATTTATTTCTAATGCTAAATTAGATATAGCTGCACAAATGATAAAAGTGGTGAATCTCTATGGTTATCTATTTTTTCCTCATTTGCACTATTGTTTGATCAGTTTAACAATACAAACATTTGGGAAGGAGTAGTAGGTTGTTGATCAATATGTGTGTGTGAGTGTGTGCTTTCTTTCAGCAGAAAATGAAATAAGAATGATTCTTAAAAAAAAGTTGAAGAATCGAAAATGAATTATTTAAATAGCCAAAGGAAAGGCTTGTCACACATCCACACTTGACGTGAGAATTCAAAGAGGTCATTTTTGGCATACCAAGTGTGGATCTTTAAACCCATGTAATCTATTTTCAAATGTTATCTATGATTTAAATGCTTAAATCTACTTTGTTTCAAAAGGAGACATAAGACTGTAGGAAAATAAAGAAGTTATAATACTCACAAAGCAAACCAGTTACTACATATAAATTCTTGTAACTTTTATGCTATGTTGTAAGGGCCTATTTTCATTAGTATGTATGAAAAACCAATGAGAAACAAAAATAGAACAAGTAAAATCCAAATCCCTTTTTCTTTTTGTTGAAAGGTTGTTACAAGAAATACCCTCTATGAGCCAAGGGTATCGTTTAAGCACACTATCATGCTTCCATCCTATACAATCTAGAGAGAAATGCATCAAGAAAGAAACCAAAAATAGTAACTTATAATCAAAGCCATGGAATTTCCCTTACGGTCTTGTAATTCCCCATCACACCCGGTATGCACCCTTGACCCGTGATTAGTGGTAGATCTATGTAAAAGACCATTTCCATTCCTCGTAAATCTACACGTAATAAAAATATAGCCATCAGGTCTTAAGGAGAAAACATGGATAATGTCAAATTTAAGATATAAACAGAAATTATGCTTAAGCACAAGATTGAAAAAGAGTATAGTAATAAACAAAAAAAAAAAGAGAAACTATATATTTAAAACAAAAAAAAAGAATGGGGGTGAGGCTCGCCCTCTCAAACCTCAGTTGTGATGGTTGAGGGAGGGAAGGTGACACCTTCAATTTTCCCCCTCGAGCGTGCAGGAGGGCACAACCTCCCTCAAATCAGTAGGTCACCTTTGGCTTGGCCCAGGCAAAAACTCAACACCTCGATTGCAAAGGAAATAAAAAAAAGTGTTCAATAAATGCAAACTCTTTCATCTAATTTTGGAAAAAATCGACTAGAACCCTACCATGAAAATTTGTTGGCCTCCTGTGAGGCTCGAACCCGATAAATAAAGAATATGCTAAAACAAAAAAAAAAAAATGCGCTCCATTATGCCAAATCTGCCCTACATAACTAGACCAAACTCTCATGAGCGACATGTTTAGGGCATTTAGAACAAGCAGTGAATAAATTTATACCTGAAACCTTTTCTTTCCATGGAAACGCTCCTCCTTCAGAACCCTAACCGTTGACTACCATGAGAAGATAAACCCTCTCAATAGACATAGATTTCACCCTCATCAAACAATTTGAGCAAATGAATAAACAACGCAAAAATGATAGTGTACAAGATATAGGAACTTACAAACACCTCCTTTTTTGCTTCCAATACAATAGATATAAACCCTCTCAACAGACACAAATTTCACCCTTATCAAACAATATGAGCAAATGAATAAACAACACAAATAATCCTTTGCTCAACAAACTTAAAACTTCACACCATAAGCCATTAATGACACCTACACTTCAATCTATTCACAATAAATGGAAATTAGGGACTAATAAATGCATAATGTCCTCATTAAAACACCAAGCATCGACAAAAACATTGGGTGTGAAGACACGACTATTTCAAAGAACATTACAAAGTCATGAAATATTTCCAATAGCAACAAAACATTAGGAAATGCTTAAATTTTTCCCTTTCTTGCCCGAAAATAATTTGCAATCAGAAAAATACAAAACCACGAGGAAAATACCAACAGCCAATGAGAAAATTGCAAAAAAAAGCTAAAATTCCCTATTAATAAAATAATCCCACAAACCATAGCATAAACATTAGTAGCATGATTTTCGATGAATGCATTAATAGGCATGAGCGCACCAAAAACATTAGTCTCCCACCTTAAAAGGTAGGGACTAATAAAATATTGACTATTATAATGTTTTAGTATTTATTTGATAGGAAGGAATGGATTATTTTTTTAATTTTTATTTCATAGAATTTTTGGTGTGTATTAATACTCATAGGGATTTAGATGAGTTTTTTCATAATTGTACATATTATGTGTTTTTTAAGTTTTAATAGATGTTAACTCTGACGGAAATTAATCTTCACATGGGTGAATGTTAATGTGTACTCCATATAATTATTTGTGTGTAGATAAAGAATATGTGAAGAGAATAATATAATTGATTAATAAGTTATTAGTTATTAGTTAGGAGAGTGGTTATAGGAGAAATCCTATATAAATGCAACTCATGTAATAATCAAACCATTCAAGATGAATAATTGATTCATATGTTTGAGCCTTTGGCTTTACTTCATATCTTTCAATTTTCAATATGGTATCAAAGTAGATTTCACGTGTGACCTTTTTGTTTTTCTTACATTTGATTTTCCTTAATTCTCCAAAGCAATTCACACAAGGGTTATACAGTGCAAACCACATGTAATCACCATTGTTTTTCCCATCCACTATTCTTACATATTTTTCAACAAGTGTGTAGTGTGTACCACATACATTTATCTATGATTCATAATCCATTTGCACAAGTCTCTTCTCTTTCCATCTTGTTAATTTTATTAGTGTTCTTACTCCATTTTTTCATTCTCAAAATCAAAAAATAATAATAAATTAAAAATGTACATTCAACTATAGGAATGTTTAAGGAGTAAAGGCTTTGAGTTTTTTTTTGTGGGCATTTACTTACCTTGTATCATACCCAATAAAAATTAATTGGTTGCAAATGATAAGTGGTCACACTCTCTTCACTTTAATGCCTTATCAGTTGATGAGGAGCATTTGTAATCACATATATGCCATCATAGAAGAAAATCCCACTCAAATTTTATGTGAAGGTGATGCACTTCAAAGAGTTGTTAACCAAGATGAAATAGGTCCCACAATAGTGGTTTACAATTTTTGGCCAAACTAGACACTGAAATTATTATTTTTAACTAAATCTTCACATTCGGGAACCTATAGCGGCTAAACCGTGAGGAATTTGAAGATGATGCAAACTAGAGTCTCGTCACATTTTGTCTATAGATTCTAAAAATATTTTTTTCAAATTTTTTTGAATTAGATTGCACTTCTTTTTCCATCTCCCACTCTAAACTGGGGATTTTTCTTGTAATACATTTTTAAAAAGTGATGCACATCAGATAACGTGATAACTTTTTTTTCCATGAAGGATAAAATTTCAGTTCTTTTGAATTTAGATTTTAACTGAGATTTATGCCTTCCACTTGGTTAGTTAGTTTTTTATTGAATATTTTTCTTTTAATCAAGCTCTCAAAAGTCAAACCAATTACAATTCGCATATTAGTGCTAATCGTGATAACGCGAATCCTTTTTTTGTATATATCAAAATTAAAAAAAAAAAAATTGTTGGATCAAAGACTTCAATATCTGGTGCACTCATATTTTTCAATTTTTTGATAATACATTTTTCCACATGTGCATCAAAGACCTTCATTTTCGATGAAAAACCTATGTTTAATAAAACTAAAAAAACAAATACATAATAAACCAAAACATATTAAAATTATATCATTGGATAGCTCATTCTGAAGACTACTTGATTCCATATTTGGTTTCTAAAGATTCCCCCATTTTCATCCTCAACCGTAGGAGCCACATAAAAATTAGTTTTTTTTGTGTTTCAAGGGGAGAATAAGGAATAAGGGGGGTTCGTTCGAACCAGGGCTCATTCGAACCCCCTTCAATATGCATTTTTCTTTTTTTTTTGGGCAGGAAATGTGGGACCAGTAATTAATGGGTTAGATCAAACCCTAGTTCGGTCGAACCCCTTTTTGGTCTGGTCAAACTTGTAGGTTCATTCGAACCTCTAAAACCAATTTTTTTGCCATAGGGTAATTTTTTCTCAGTTTTCCTTCCTCCATCAAATTGTAAACCACTATTGTGGCTTCACCAAAATATGATTGCTTCAAACTAGAGGTTGTGGACTCAATCTAATTCATGTGAAAGTGATAAATCCATTTGATAACCTTGAAGATCTCAAGACTCTTGCACACTAAAAGTAACAAATGTTGAAAGAAATATTGAGAAGCAATTTTTCATATTAATTTCTTAATATACTTTTTGAAGTTCGAAAAATATATAAGAAAATAGCAACTTTCATTTTTTTATGGAAGTTTGTAATGGTTGCAAAAGGAATAATATTAAAAGAGAGAATGAGGCCTCTAATGCATATATATTGGTCTTACTAAACATTGTAATCCAAATAATACCCATCATGACTACATACATTATTTCTTCTTCTTCAATACTATTTGCCAGGTGAATATATTGTTGAATCAATAGAGACCTAGGGAAATGATCATAATGATATAATAATAAACTATGTAAACTATGTTTTAGTGAGTAAAGATACTATGGGTAATTATAATTGGGTTTGGAAGTAGAATGAATAATAGATCTCTTTGTCATTTATATTGAATCTTGATTTCAATATTCCTTGTCTTACATAAAAGAATACAATAGCTATTCATGAACTTAGTTTAGTTATTTGTGTCTCTTTTAGCAATTTTTAGCCATGTAAGGTGCTAGCTCATTCCAACAAAGCCTCAATGTCTAACAATACAAGGTGCAAATTCATTCAACGCAATGTGATTTTCATTAATAGCATCTACTATGAATATTATCAAATATAGGGGTCAGTGCAGGATCAGGGGGTCCAAATTAGGTCCTTAAGTGGTAATGAAATTTTAGAAAAATAGAGTTAGGCAACTTGACATAAAAATTTGAATAGGTTATTAACATAATTTGAAAAATATGTAAGAACATAAATTGTAGCAAATTGAATGTAGTTTTTAAGCTAGACTAGTCTTTTTTTGGAAAAAAGTAAATTTATTTGTGAAATTTTGAAATTTCAATGCAGTAGTACTAAATTTTCAGGAAAAAAAAAAGTAGGTGTATGTCTGGCCAACCTAAATACAAGAAAAGAAAAAAAAAATTGAAACTTTCAATATAAGTAGGGGACACATGCCTGGATGTATCACATTTTTTTGTGATATTTTGCAATTAAATAATTAGTTATAAATTTTTATTAGAACTTTTCAAAATTATTAAAACGTGTTTGTCTGACCACCATAACTTGGTCAAAAAATTATGAAATTCAATCTTTTTTATCCTATAGTATGGGAAGAATAGAATGTGACACATCTTTCAAATTTGAAAAATGTGAAATAATTTGAAAATTATAGAACTTTTTCAATCAGCCTATCAATCAAGAATTTAGTTGTAATGTATGTAGAAAATCAATAACAATTATCTATTAAATTCAAAATAAGTCATATCTTATATTAGTGGAAAGCTAACAATTTGTTCAATAAACCCTTTTCGTTAAATTCAGATTAAAAAAAAGTTGTTAGACACAGGGTGAATTTTGGACAACTAAGGAAATTTTCTAAACACATTTTTCCAGTTGACTTTTCAAGTATGACACCCCCAAGCCAAATACCAAGGCAACCCTGAGGCAAATCCTTAGACTGTTGATTTTGTCAAAAAAATGGGCATCCATTTTAAACAGGTGCCTGCTTGGAACAGATATCCATTCCTAACGAATATCTATTACATTCAATATTTATAATATTTTGTATTATTATTAATAATAGTATATATTATATAATATATTAATATATACTATATATATTATATATTATATATTATATTATATATATTTTATATATATATATATTATATATTATATATTATATATATATAATATACATTATACATTATATATTATATATACATTATATATTAAGTTATATTATATAGTATATATATTATAAATTATACATTATATATTATATTATATAATATATTATATACTACATATATATTATATACTATATATAGTATATATATAATATTATATTATATTATATATGGGTGGATGCAAAAAGATGGGGGCCAAAAAGTGGTCACTTCACTTTTTCAACCTAAAATAGTGAAAACATGAGTGCATTCTAGTAAAATGTGCTCATGTTATGGGTTGGAACACTAGTAGAATTTGGCAAATAAATAACTAGGTGACTAAAACTTTTAGTCACAACAACTAAAAATGACTAAATTCTACTAATTTTTTGCAACTCAGCTATAAATGAGTAAATAAATGACTAATTTGGTCATTGACTAAAAAATTATTTAGTCATACAAATAAAAATGACTAAATATAGTTAGTCACACAAATACAAATAAGATAAAATTTATAAAAAAAAATTCGCGAAACATAAGGCAGGAGTGTATTGTGTGCGTGCAATTCATTTTTCATTTAGCCTGTAGCATTTTGAGTTATAGTAGCAGTTCATCTAATTCAGAGATAAAGATTGTTTGGTGATAAAGATTGTTTGGCCTGATTCATTATTCGTTTGATAACTACATTGGCCTGGGTATTACATATTGGGCGATAAAGATTGTTTGGAGAGGACCTGGAGACTTCTGAAAAGGTGAGAAAGGGCAAGGAATTTAAATTTTTTTGCAACAAATTTGAAGTCAATGAGGCCCTCTGCAATGAAGTCAGATTTGGGGACACCCTCTGGAGTGAATTCAGAGGTAATTTGAAACCCTCATTACATTAAACACAAAATCTATAACTTTTTGATTGGAAACTTACAGTAGTTACAATCTACTTCTCTTAATAATGTTCTTTTACAATCTTGCCACTGTTTTGCTTCATAATGTGTTCGAGCTAAATATAATAAAATTTGGGTGTCAATGCCAAAATAGAATTTCCTTAAACAGTTTTGATACATTTTCATTGCAAGCGCAAACTATCCTTGTGCAAAGTAAACATGTGCTAGATTTACCCACACATCAGACATCTAAACAAAGATGTTTCTTGTTGCAGCTTCTTATACCTGTGTAAAAATTTCTGTTGTAATATCAAATTGACCCCTTTTAGCTAGCACAATGGTTGCCCCATTTGCAGCATAAACATTTCCCGGTCTTTGTGCCAACACTTTACAATACAGTTCTCTAGCCTTCTCAAGATGTTGTGCCTCCACCTTTGGATCCCTCCTCTCATTGCAAAAAGCTGCAAAATAATTCCAATTTCCAAGTGAAATGTCAACATAAGAATTCTTTGCATATGATTTGCTTTGTGCAGCTTTAATTGTTTCTTTTGCTTTAAGCCAGTCATTTGTTTTCAGTTCCATTTTGCCAAGCATAGATAAAGCATTTGATGAGTTTTTATTCACCTTAAGTGCATCCCTAATCAATTCTAGGCTTAGTTGGATCTGATTTAGAACTGACCATGGGTGCAAGGCGTAGATATAACATCCACATAATCAGGGAAACTTGAACAATATTAGCACAACATAAAAAGATTTGCTTTTTGATTATCGTATAGCTGCTCAGCTTGACCTAAGAAGATTATATAGTGTTGTGACATGGGTAAAAAGCACAAAGTTGTCATCCACTTTATAAAGGAAATGACCAATGTGATCCAACTTTAAACTTGAATCACTAAAAAGTGGCATATATGTTTTGAATTTTGAAATGATGTAAATTACTAAAATATGTTTTTTTTAGTATATTTATGTTTGTATTTTTAAAAAAATATAAAAAATTATTTAAAACTAGTTTTAATAAATTAAAACTATAATTTAGTTGCTGATAAAATGCTGAAAAATGAAGTTGCATGGGATGTCAAACTTTTTATAGTAAATTTTATTTTTTTTCTTCCAAATTTTTTGTGTGTATTTATAACTTGAAATTTTAGTGCATGGATATATTTTTTTCCAATTTTGATCAATATATATTTTTAAATAAATATTAAAATGTGTGTGAATAAAAAATAGCTGTTTTCATCGGACGTCAACTTTCATATTAAATATTTATCTAAAATGGAAAAAGAATTATACCATCTTGAAATAGATTCTTTTATCTAGTGCATCATATTTTTTCAAATTTTTTTAATAGTTTTAGTATTTTTCCTTGGCATAGTAATCAACCTAATATTTTGTGTGTTGATAACCTACTTTAGTAAAAATAAAATATACAAATAATAAATAATTAAACTATTAAAATAAATATATTTTTCAAAACTATACTTATGGATCTACAAAGGGTATTTTTATATTTTTAAAAAAATGTTATTTACATTAGAGGAGTTATTAAACTTCAAGTTTTTCAAATAATTTTTATTTTTTTGGCAAATTGGACTCAAATGGTGCTCCATATATTTTTAGCCAACAATTTTTAGTTAACGAAAAGTTGTGGAAGTATCTAACTTAGCTAGAATGAATCTTATTAAATCCTTATGTTTATTAAGGTGATTTTTAGTTATAAATATAGAATTTAGTTTGTGTTGATAAGTTGGTTTGAAAGTGTGACACAACTGTGATTCTGCTTATCCCTTGGTAACTCGGTAAATTACTACCTTCTTTTTAGTCGTCGGAATTTCATATCCTTAAAGAGCATAGGAAAAACTATAGAATTGGCACTAGGGCTTTTATTTATGAATTCAACCCAAATGCCATTTCCTAATGCCTCCATAAAAGTTTTTTGAGCCAACTCTAGTTCACCATGCTTAAAATGAAGAACCCAATGTTGTTTAATAATTCAATGGGTACTTCTTCTCTACTCTTCTTTAGAAGAGACTTTTATGTCTTAAGAGAATCTAAGGTTGCACTAGGGTTTGTCAATATTAATAACTCACCCATCTTTATAAATGCATGGGCATCACATGGATCTATGCAGAGTTCCTTTCTTAAAATTTCCAAAGCCTTCTCTTCCTACCCTTGCTAAGCATATATATGGCCTACAACTTTTAAGCTCTCACAGTTCTCAGGGTGGACCTCTAGAACCTTTTCAAAAATTGAGAGACAACTCTTAAGATCTCTCAGCTTCAATTGAACCTATCCACAAAATCTTATGGCCTCTGGCTTTCCTTGACTGATGCCATGTAGTAGCAACTAGTGGTATCATAATCACCTTTACTATGATAAGATCGTGCAAGATTATAATATGAATGATATTTCATGAGAGGGTGATTAGTTGAAACAAGAGTTGTCTCATTCAACTATTCCACAAAAAAATGCTGCCCTAGAGTGAAGAAAAAATGGTTTGCTAATTGATTCAATGCCATTGCACAGTACAAGTATAATTTAAAGGCTCTACACATCTTTTTGATTCCTTCATGAACACAACCTTTTTCACTAACTGTGAGAATCCTACAAGTAAAAAATGCACAAAACTGACCACAAAGATTTATGTAGAGGCAGAACATCATTTTCTAATGCCTCCATAAAAGTTTGTTGAGCCAACTCTAGTTCATCACGCTCAAAATGAAGAACCCCAATGTTGTTTAACAATTGAATGGGCACTTCTTCTCTGCTCTTCTTTAGAAGAGACTTTCGCATCTTAAGAGAATCTAAGTCTA
This sequence comes from Sequoia sempervirens, assembly GCA_007258455.2. Taxonomy (NCBI): domain Eukaryota; kingdom Viridiplantae; phylum Streptophyta; class Pinopsida; order Cupressales; family Cupressaceae; genus Sequoia; species Sequoia sempervirens. Next base: position 14,069 of record VDFB02281114.1, on the reverse strand, counting down.
CACTGGGGTCCGACGATATTAATAACTCACCCATCTTGATAAATGCATGGGCATCATGTAGATCTATGCGAGTTTCCTTTCTTAAAATTCTCAAAGCCTTCTCTGCTTTCCCTTGATGAGCATATATATGGCCTATAGCTTTTAAGCTCTCATAGTTCTCAGGGTGGACCTCCAAAGCCTTTTCAAAATTTGAGAGAGAACTCTTAAGATCTCCTAGCTTCAATTGAACCTGTCCATAAAATCCTATGGCCTCTAGCTTTCCTTGACTGATTCCATGTAGTAGTGGCCTGTTGTGTCATGGGTGTGTGCAAAAAGTTGAGTCCACTTTTTGGCCAAAAAGTGGAAGTGTTTTCCCTAATTTTTAGAATTTGTCACATTTGACCTTAAAATTTGAAGCACTTAGAGATGGAATCTTAAAAAAAGTCACTAATCATAAAATGTAGTACTCGGAGTCTAGTTTCGAAATATGTAATTTATTTCAATACCCAGATGATAAAAAATGGTTTTCAATAGGCGTTTCTAAAAACCATTGTTTAAAAGTCACTTTTTTTTTCCCATACCATGCATGTGTACGTCATCCATATTTTGACCTAAACAATCATATTTTTCTAAATCCTTTTGGGAAAAGATTTGTAACTCACTGAAGCACATTTTCGATATTTTTTTATAATTTTTTATTGAATATTTTTTTTGTTAAATTTTTATTGGCCATATTTGTTGTTTTGAAAAATCATGTGTGTCACACATAAAATGACCTAAACTTATCATTTAAAAAAAAAAAAAATTGAAAAGAATTGTCTAACGTACGTTTTGGTGCAATTCGTTTTACAAAAAAATATTTTAATAAAAAGTTATTAAAATACTAAAAAAACCTAATAATTGAGTTTATGGAATAGTTCATTAAATTAATTGAAAAATATAAAAAATCAAATTGTAAAAAAAATTACATATTTGGAATCTGCATTGTCTCATCTATAATGGGTTTTAATTTCGTAATTTTTTTTGGCAAAATAGGTCTTCAAACATATGCCCAAAGTCACTATTTTCCTGTGACATTAACATGACATTCAAGTTGCAAGTCAAACTAGGTCAAAAGCTTAGGTTTGGGTCTCCAAGCCATTTCCCAAACCAAAAAAAAGCCAAAACCCTGACCAAAATTTCATATTTTAAAACGGGATCCCATTGCATAATTTTTTTTTTATGGTTCTACGAAATGAACGAGATCTTGTTTTGAAAATTGCTAAAAATGGAAAGTTTCCATTTTGGAGAAAGTTTTCAAAAGCGGGATCCCGTTTGAAAACTTTCTGAAATTTTAAGTGAAAGTTCCTAAAAATAAATTTTTTCAAAACGAGAGATCCTATTTTGAAAATTTTCCATGGAAATTTTCAAAGCGGGATCAAAAGCGGGATCCCATTTTTTAAATTTAGGCAAGGATCTGAAGCTAAGCGAGTCCATTTATTAAAAATTGGGATCCCATTTTTACCAAGCGATTTGAGTTTTTTCCTAAGTAAAACCACATTTCATGGACTCATCTTGCTTACATTTACCCTCACAATCCACCTTTAATATGAAATAAGATGCGTGCAAGATTATAATATGAATGAGATTTCATGAGAGGGTGGTTATTTGAAACAAGCATTGTCTCAATCAGTTATTCCACAATAAAATGTTTCCCTATGAAGAAAAAATGGTTTGCTAAATGATTCAATGCCATTGCACAGTACAGGTATAATTCAAAGCCTCTACACATCTTTTCCATTCCTTCATGAACAATACCTTTTTCACTAACTATGAGAATCCTACAAGTAAAAAATGCACAAAAACGACCCTGAGATTTTTCCCCCATTTTCAAACAACAAAATTGCCAAAAAAAATCGTTTAAAACCTACAAAAAATGCAAATAAAATCAGCTAATTTAGGTACCAAAAAAACCATGAGAGGACCATAGCTTGTTTGCTTACTATTATGTTTTGATAGATTTCTTCCAAGCATCCATAGCTTTTTTGAAATCGTTTGTTTTAGGCTTTTAGCCATAGTAGCAAGGCAGTGAACTGATTGATAAAATGCTTTGGTAGACATGTATGAAAAATGTGGTAGCATAGACAAGGCAATGAACTTTGGGAAAAATGCCTCAAAGAAATGTGGTCTCATGGTGATGGAATTCCATGACGAATTCCATGACAAGCAAATTTTTATGGATTTTCATGGCATTCCATCACCATGAGACCACATTTCTTTGAGGCATTTTTTCAAGCATTTCATTTCCTTGTCTATGTTATTGCTTACTATTATGCTTTGATAGATTTTTTCGAAGCATTTGTAGCTTGTTTGAAAGCAAGTTTGTTTTAGGCTTTTAGCCATAGCAACAAGGCAGTAAACTGTTTGATAAAATGATTTGGTAGACATGTATGAACAATGTGGTAGCATAGACAAGGTAGTGAACTTTTTGAAAAAATGCCTCAAAGAAATGCGGTCTCATGGAATGTCATGACAAGCAAATGCAATTGGAAACTGTTGGACTAGTTATTAGTTATGCAATATGAAGTAATTGCATAACTACTTAGGTTGACTTTGTAAAAACTATATTGTAATAGAAATTTTATCATCTATCAGCATCTAGTTATTAGTTATGCAATGTGAAGTAATGCTTTGAGTTTGAAAGATGTGCAATGCAATGTAATCAACAATTTGAATATAAACTACAAAAATCTATTTTTTACAATTCATTAGTTAAACTCTCTATTTTATTTGCTCTCTATAACTCTTGCTATGGAAATACATTTCAATTAAAAAAATAGTTTTTGTCTCTTATTCTACAATTTTTTACATTTTGTCATCTATCAACATCTAGTTATTAGTTATGCAATGTGAAGTAATGCTTTGAGTTTGAAAGATGTGCAATGCAATGTAATCAACAATTTGAATATAAACTACAAAAATCTATTTTTTACAATTCATTAGTTAAACTCTCTATTTTATTTGCTCTCTATAACTCTTGCTATGGAAATACATTTCAATTAAAAAAAAATAGTTTTTGTCTCTTATTCTACAATTTTTACATTTTGTCATCTATCAACATCTAGTTATTAGTTATGCAATGTGAAGTAATGCTTTGAGTTTGAAAGATGTGCAATGCAATGTAATCAACAATTTGTATATAAACTACAAAAATCTATTTTTTACAATTCATTAGTTAAACTCTCTATTTTATTTGCTCTCTATAACTCTATTGCTATGGAAACACCTTTCAATTAAAAAAAATAGTTTTTGTCTCTTAGTCTATACTTTTTTGTTGCTATGTGTAGAACATTACAGATGGATCAATGTCGAAGGTTGACTAGGATCAATACCATGCATTTGATGAGAGAGTAGCCAATGAGAGGGACATGGACAAATATCCATGTCCATGTAATGATTGTCTTGGTGGAAAGGTGAGAAAAAGAAGTATGATTTATCAACATATGATAAGATATGGGCATAGTGGTATAAGCCCTTGGACTTACAATTATTATGAAGATATGATAGAATTGCAGAGTGTGAGACATGAAGATGCAACAAACATAGACGAAGTGGCACCAAACATAGATGAAGAGGAAACAATGTTAGACAAAGGGTTTGAAGTTGATAGAATGTTGAATGAGGGTCTAAACGATGATTGGGCCAAGTTGATGGAGGATACTTTAAAGCCTGTGTATGCTAATTGCAAGTTAAGTCGTTTGACAACAATCCTTCAAATTCTTAACTTGCAAGTGGTGTTTGGTTGGACAAATGAGAGTGAAGATCAGTTATTGGCATTAATAAGTTCATTGTTACCACCTAACTCCACATTGCCAACAAAATGAAGTCAATGTTAAAAGCAAATCACTAAGCTAAGCTTAGGGTATGAAAACATCCACACATGTGTGAATGGTTGTGTATTATTTTTCAAGAATCTTGCAAGTGAGAGTGAATGTTTGAAATGTCATGAAGCGAGGTATGGACAAGGGTTGAAATCAGTTGTGGTTCCTAGAAAGGTTCTCTGTAACTTTTTGGTAATCCCACAATTACTCTAAATGTATAGGTGCAGAGATATTGTTGAACTTATGCAATGGAATTTCCCAAAATAAAAGCACTAATGGAAAACAACATGTGCCTAATTCTAAGACGTGGATGGAATTTGATAATAGATGGCCTGATTTTTCTCAAGATCCTCGTAATATAAGGTTGGGTTTGGCTCTAGATGGGGTGAACCCATTCTTAGATCAAAGTACTAAATGGTCAACTTGGCCAGTGTTTTTAATAAATTATAACTTTCCTCCATGGCTAGCAACTAAACCATTTTTCTTAATGCTATCATTGATTATACCAGGAAAGAAAAGTGTGACTTCATATACAATTGATGCATATCTAGATCCATTATATGATGAGCTAATGGAATTATGGAAAGGAATTGAAGCAATTCAATCTTTAAGGAATGGCCATTCAATCAAATTCATTTTAAGAGATTCCTTATTGTTTACAATTCATGATCTGCCTACATATGGCATATTGTCTAGTCTCAGTGTTCATGGATACCATGGATGTCCTACTTGCAACTTTAAGGATTTTGTGAGGCACTCGAGAAGTTTGTGTAAGTGTATTTATTGTGGACATCGTACTTACCTTAAAATGGATCATCCATATCATCAACAAAAAATATGGTTCAATGGTCAAGAAGAGAATCGTGAAGCACCATTGCTAATAACAGGTGATTACATTGTTGAGAATGGACAAAAAAGAATGTCATTTATTGAAAATGATGGGATTGTTGGTAATAGATATGATCCATATAATGAAAGCAGTGTAAAAAAGTTGTGCATATTCTATAAGTTGCCATACTTTAAGGATATAGCCATTAGGCATACTGTTGACTTTATGCATACTGAAAAAAATATAGCCTATGCTATTATAGAAACTATTTTTCATGCTTTTGATACTATTTCATCACGTGAATACTTTCAACAACTAAAGATTCATAGAAATATTTGGGTTGAAAAATATAGAAAACCTAGTGCTCCTTATGTCTAGACAAAGTCCTGGAACAACATGCACAATTCTTATAGTTGATGTCTCATACTCGCTTTCCCACTGGATATGTAAGTAGTGGTATTAGAAGCCAAACTAACATTAATGGCTTAAGAGGCCTCAAGACCCATGACTATCATGTCATAATGCAGAATATTTTACCTATTGTGGTAAATATATTAAGTTTGGAAAAGGGGCCAAGATTGGAAATTATAAGGTTGGGCCTAATATTAAAGAGAATGAGTTTACATGTATTAGATCCTTCAAACATTCATAGTTTGAGAGAGGAGGTTGTTGAAGTCCTTTGTCTATTGGAACAGGAATTTCCACTAACAATCTTTAACATTTTTATGCATCTTTTGATACATCTACAATATGAACTAAAGCATTGTGGCCTGATAAGAACAAGATGGATGTATCCTATAGAACAATATATGAAGATTTTGAAAAAAATTGTTCGTACTAGGGCAAAATCGAAAGACAGCATGTCTAAGGGATATTCAATGCAAGAGGCCATGGGATTTTGCACATAATATATGAAGGATTTTAAAAATGTCAATCGACGTGTATGGGATGATGATGAAGAAGAGACAGTTGTAGGTGAAGTATTAGAAGGCAATGGATGTTGCTTCAAGCTATCACATCAAGAAAGAAGTGTGATACATGCCTATATTCTTCAAAGCACATCTTCGTTCGATAAGTGATGCAGGTAAAAAAAATACACAATAATTTATTTACTCAATTACATTTACACATTTATATTATTAATATTACTCTTTGTACGTTAATATTCTATGTAGAAAATATGAAGAAGAAAATCAAGCTTGGGGCTAAGTGCAAAAAGTTGGGTCCGCATTCAGGGGAAGTGTCATTTTTCAGCTTTAAAACAAATACCCATTCATTTTTTAAAATAGGTACCCATTTTGAAGTGGGTACTTGTTCCAAAAGGTTTGAAACTTATAAGACATGTTTTTCATTTGGATTTAGGCTCAAAAAGGGCATGGTAACCTAACACTAAAGGATTAGACCTGCAAGTACAAGGTCATGGCAATTTCAAGAGAAAATACTAACTTTGGCAATATAGCTAATGAGGATTTTTTTTAAAATTATTTTATGAAATTAAACCCATTATATATGACAACGTCTAGTTTCCAAATATGTAATTTTTTGAATAATTTAATTATTTTTTCTATTTTTTTATTAATTTATGAGGAAACAAGTCCATAAACTAGAAATGTTAGGTTTTCATATTTTTAATAACTTTTAATTTGTTAATTTTCTTGTTAAAAAAATTATATGACATCAATCTATAAACAATTATTTACAAAATGAAAAATAAATTAAAAAAATGATAAGTTTAAGTCAAGTTATGGTGTTCATACACAAGGGTTTTAAAAACCAAAAATTAGGGAAAATAAAAATAATAAATAAAAAATTATTGCAAAAAGAATTATCCTCATCAATATTCATTATAATATACATCTTTTCCCAAAAGGAATTATAAAAATACTTTTATTTATGTCAAATTATGGTGTTCTTACATGTGCATGGTATGGTCCTAAAAAAGTGACTTTTTAAAAGTGGTTTTTACACATGCGTATTAAAAATTATTTTGTATCATCTGGCTATTAGAATAAATTACATATTTGAAAACTAGACTCAAAAGACTAAATTTCATATTACTAAACTTTTTTAAGAATCAATGTGTAAGTGCTTCAAATTTTAAGTCCAACTATGATTTTTTTTTTAAATCAGGGAAAACACTTCCACTTTTTGAACATTTTGTGGACACAACTTCTTGCACCTACCCTTGGATGCAACATTGACCTCAAAAGCGTAGACGTCATTCTAATTTGATTGGAGGTGATTCTTTTCCAAAATTTGAAGAATGGATTGCAAATGCAGTCAATGTTGCAAAAGAAGAAGGTCAAGATATAACAACGGAGGAAAGTGAGCTTTCACAATCTCCACATTTATGGGCTATGAATTTCAGTGGAATGTGGGCCTATGGTAGTCATTTAAGAGTCGAATAAAAGGACAAAGGAAAGATAAATTGTGATTGTGTTGTTAGTGTTGAATTTCTTCACAAAATTGAGAAGAAATTTTATGTTGGATTCATCCAACAAATTATTCAAGTGGACTATGGTGAAAATAGTTCTATATTATTAAAATGTAAGTGGATCTGACCATTAGCAATACAATTTTATGAGTATGGATTTGTACGCGCAAATATAAGACAATTTTTATTAGAGACGAATGAGCCGTATGTTTCCCCTCTTCAAATTAACCAATCATTTCTAATTGATGATGTAAGAAGCCTAGGATGGTCGTATGTCATTCAAATAGAGTCTCATTCAAAATGAAAATTCATGGAAGTTGTTGATATAATTCCTGATGGGCAATATGTTAATTTACAAGAAACATTTGAATAAGTGGATGAAGACGATGATGGAGTGTTTGAAGAAGACATTTTGATTACCAATGAAGAGATTGGGAGAGAGAATCCATTGCATGTCATGGATGAGGATGAGGATGAGGAAGAAAATCAAGCAGATGCAGACACGAGTGATTAGGATTTTGATATTGCTAGCAATGCAGATGATTATGATGATGTTTTGTCAACTTAAGAGTTAGCTTGTCACCTAAACTTTGGTTATATGTATGGTGAATTTATTATTGAATGTAATAAATATCTGAGTATAGGTATGCTTATTCACTGTTGTTTTACTGACACATTTTTCAACATATAATCATCATTATTCTGTTGGTACATTGTATAAAAAACTTGAGATGTTCACTGCTGATTTGAAGTGCATTTAAAGTTAGGTTCAATCATTCTTCTTAGTTTTCTTACTTTGGTTGAAATTTTGAAATTAATTTTGTTTAGTTAGAATATAACTTCTTGTATGTCCTATATTTTTTCTAGATGCAAACATATAATGAACATTTGTGATTTAATAATACATATAGATATCTTAACACTAGGTGAACTAAGCCTCCTCATTGCAAACAAAGAAATGATCTCTTAGGTCTGATTGATGCTGAAAACTAAAACTAAGAGATTGCAAAATTAGAAAAAAATTCAATCTTTTCAATAAAATTGTATCTAAAATATTGCATTCATAATAAAATCTAATACCAAACTACTGTAGCAGTCAATAGAGGTATGCGTAGGATGGCAAGACATGTAGGTCAATGTACAAATACTTACCACAATATTGCAGCAACCAAATATGAATAGCGCAAGGTAGTGGTGAGAACATGTTAACAACTAAAGTAAATTGTAGTCCTGCAAGGGATAAATAGTGACACTGTAGTATGGCAGTGAAATCACTCAACCGCTAGAATTAACCCGTTGTCATGCGGGAGTCCAAAGGGGTGTGCACGGGGTGGTGGTACTGCTAACCCTACCATACCGCTACCTTGCAGCGATCTTGATATGACAGAGCGGTATGGTGATGAACAATCACTCAACTGCTAGAATTAACTTGTCGTCCTATGGGAGTCCAAAGGGGTGTGCATGGGGTGGCAGTATGAACGCTACCCTATAGCAGTCTTGAAATGACAGAACGGTACTGCAGTACAAGTTGTCAAATCATTTAAATCATCAGTGGTAATGATTACAACTCTAAACATGAACCATTCGATTTCCCAAGATCAAAGGCATGTATTCAAACTCAAAATATGGGTAGATTATGAAATATTTTGCATGAATTGACATTAATAGGGAGGTGACCAAGCTTAACAGTAAATATTACTTGGGACTCGATGACATTTTGGCAATCATTCACACAGCTCAATGTACTAGAGGCAAGGGAGTTCAAGCAGGAAGACTCTGCAACTATTATTTCATCAGGTAAGTTACAAAAACCCTCTATAGCAAGTGTATAAGAACTAAATTTGCTTCTGCAAGTAGACACTTAAAGAAATAAAGTAGGAGTAAATTCTTCATCATGCCACCCAAAATAATTCAACTTGCAAGTAAAAAGGAAGAGTCCATAATTTCTAAAAGAGAGAAGAGGTCCCTGCAACAATCCATTTTAGATGTGTTACCTAATTCTATAAACAAAGGATTCAAAAAGGTGTTTAAAGATACAACCCACGGATGTAGAGACACAATTATCCCTATCTCAGGGTGGGATCTATTTTGGTACTTCTATGAAAAAAGGGATGACAAGTTTCCAATTTTGAATCCTTGGACCTTAGATTTGGCCAAATTGATAGTCCCAAATGTCTTCGTAGATGTTGAGTTTATTAAAGTATTGGCACAATATTATCACCCGGCTACCAGGACTATAAGAATGTCAGATGGTTCACCATTAGTGGTGTTGACTAAAGAAGCAATGATAGAGTGTTTTATGTTAAAAAAGCATGTTATCACTAAGATCGACTTAGATGAAAGTGAGAAGTATTATAGGAGATTGAGAAAAACCTATACGACTGATGAACTTCCTTTACACATGAAAAGGGGTGTAAACAATAGGAGGATACCTATCTCCCCCTCCCAAATTGAGCCATTTTCCATAGAAGACTTCCAAGTATATTTCAAAAGAACTTATTTTTCTTTATGCCAAGTGCTTGGAGTAGATGTTGAAGAGAGGATTCCAACCTATCTCATGATGATGGCAATGAAGATACAAAATCTTGAAGTCAACATTGACTATGACTTTGCTGCTGAAATTGAGAAAGGGCTACATGAGGGATTTTTGCAAGTAAGAGAGAACTTAGCTCCCATCACTTTTGGGAAATACCCTCTACTGTGTCATTTAATATTGTACCAAAGCATAAACAAATGGACTAAAAGAATGTGTTTGGGAATGACTGATGATTAAGGGAATAGGTTGCATGTACAAAACTAGTGTTACATCTAGAATAGTAGATGTAAAAATAGTGATTATGCAATATTTTATGATGATTTCGTAATAAAGGTCATGGCCAGTCTTGGTCATATTTCACCAAGATTACCTAATAAAATCATGCAAGTATTAAGACCTTTAGCCTTGAAGCCAGAGCAGGGACACACTCACAATTTTGGTGACTGGTTCTTCTTAGGAGACCAAACAGTAATAAGAGTCTCCTTAAGCCCCACATGTTTTACCTAAATTTGTTTCTATTCAAATTTTATTTTTAGAATTTATGTGGAAAATGTCATGGATGGAGCAGGATGTTATGAAAAAACAAAAAAGGGGACATTCCTCCCTGACCTAGCTGAATGTGAGGAGCTATCCATAGGGTTTGACACTCTTGAAGAATTGTAGAACTATTTGAAGATGAGGTATTCGTTTAAGTCATGAGGAGAAAGGGTCTTTGATCTTGAAGGGTATATTAATTTTATAAAGTAGACACTTCTCACTAGAGCTGGGATTGCCCATGTAATGGATTCCGAAGAAAATGTAATAAGAAATTGCTTAACACCTCATGAAGTTTTTCAGAGGAAGAGGAAGTGGGAAATAATAAAGAGGCTTGAGGAGGAGAAGAATAAAAGGGACACTAGATTCCAAGGATTCTATGTTGAAGAAGGGGATCCTATCAAAAGGATGAACTTAATAATTGATAACTTTAAAAGATTATATGTTGAACCAGAAAAGAAACCTGAGGGTCAGTCCTCAAAACCCTCCAAGATGCCCATCAAACCAAGTGGTATTGTAATCACAAATCTCCTACCAAACACTACCACAATACAATCAGAAGCATCCCCTAAGCAACCAAGTCCTAAAAGGAAAAAGACACATGGAGTGGCCCCCTTAGTGGCATATGAAATAAGTGAAGGAGTAGGGGATACTAAAGAGGTAGCTGATGTAGTTTTGAATTTTAAAGATGATGAAGTTGATCAGCCATCGCCTAAGCTTGCAACCAATGCTCACAAACCATAAGAAAGAGTGGATGTACATGGGCATAATGATCAAGAAACTTGCATGATGATGAAAGGGTGATTGTTGCCCTCATATTTATTTCAGATGATGACTTTATTCAAACTCTCAAGTTTAAGGATTTTTGGATTAAGATGAAAATGAAAGAATTTGAGGAGAGACTCCAAATTAATAAGATGGGCATTGAGGAGTCATAGAATGACTAGATTGTTTCCCAAACTTTTGAAGAACTCGGGATTAATGAAATTACTGTTAGCCCCCAAGAAGCAAAAAAAATGATCTTAGAAAGCAATATACTAATTATTCCTGGGATCAAGAGTTAAAAAAGATATTCTTATTGGATCATGTGATAAGCCAAGAAGATCCCATGTTGGTTTATGAATTCAATTCAGATGAGGGAATGAGTGGCATAGATTACAATCCAAGAATTGAAACCCTAGCCTTTTGGACCAAGCAAAAAAGAATAGAAAAACCAAGATTGCTTGATGTTGTACAAGAAATGAGAGGGACTACCATGGTAAAGACACTTTAAGACACATCAACATTAGAGGCAGCTAATATGACAATGCACTCAACAATGTTTACTAGGGTTTTGGTTAAAGATATGGAGCTTAGATTGATAGAATATGAGAAAGCATAGACTGATCTGAATGATGAAGTGAACAGGTTATTCATAGAATATGTGAAATTGAAAGAGTAGTTGAAGGGAGCAAGTCCTTCCCAAAGCACGAAATTAATAGTATACCAGCCCCCTACCATCTAGACTGATACAGGTGCAATCATTGTTGAACAAGTAAATGTGCTAAAATAAGAAATTGAGAAGTTGAAAAAGACTTATGAAGAAACAAAGGAAGGAGCAAAGAGGCAAACCCTCATGGTATTGGAAAATATCTTGGAGCATAAGGTTAAAAAAAATTATGGAAAATTTGGAAAATGTGTATGAATGTTATGTCTCCTTGTCACGAGCAGTTGATCAGATAAAGGCCCATGTACCTATATTGGACCCTTTATTCAAGAAATGGCAACTTGTACATCACACCTTAATAACTTTGTGCAGAATTTTACAAAGGAGTGTTGAGTCCCCCGCAGCTTTAAATCCTACTGAGCAAATGGTCTGAATGGTCACAGATGAATTTCAATACATATTTTCACAAGAACAAAATATCAAGGTGAGAATGGATTCATTTCACACACTAAAGCAGTGGTTTGTGCCTAAGATACTAAGGGATGATGATCAACTGAAAGGCTCCAAGGATTGGATAGATGAGTTTAGAAAAATTGTTCCCAACTGCATCACTAATTTATAGAAGGATGGTGAGATAAATATTCACCACCTCAATTTAACCTTGGATGGAATAATTGCACTGGATGTTGGATACTCAAAATTCATCACGAATGGAAAAGGGTTATTAGACAGCAGATGGAAGAGTCACTTGGTCAACACACGAAAAATCCAAGAGTACAAATGGCCTCATGATTACATAGTGTACCAATGGGAGTAGACATATCTAGCTCCCCCAGAAGAATAGGCCTTGCAGTGAAGTACCAAGCCTTGCAAATACTATCATGGAGAGAGGACCTTGCTAGATCTGAATGATCACAGGTACCTTATGATGAGTAACGGAATTTCATATCTTGCGAGTGCTCTAGACTTCAACATTTTATCATTTCTCTGCATTTCTCATATTTCATTGCTTTTATGTAATCCTATGTAAACAACGATAATTAAGACTTCTTTATTTATGTTAAAAGTGGGTAACTAAAAAGACACTTTTTGACATGTTAATCAAGACAAAATTTTGAAACATATTGTAAAATATTTTTGAAGATCAATAGAATGAAGTTATAATTGGTGGTCAAATTTTGGTTTCAATTATTTGTTGAAGTGAATTAATGAATGTTATCTTGGTGTCTCCAGTTTGATCTTTCCTTGTTATTTAAATCAATATATGAAGGGTATATATGGTTTATCAAAATACATTTGTTGTAAAACAATTCATTTTTTACTACATTTTGGTGTCAAATCTTTGGTAATTATGGTTAGTTTCATTACATTCAAATTTTGAATTATAGGAAATTATATACAGTAAATAGATTGATGGTTATTTGGATAGTGAAATTAGCTCTCTTAGAAATTAATTGAAATATCTTGTCTTGAAATATCTAGAAGGATTATTTCAATCAAAGAAGATTTTGTGGTTATTTTTCTAACAATGATTAACAATGATTTTACAGTGCAAGTAGCTTGCTATTTTCATTCAAGATACAAGTCATGATCAAAGTCAAGCACATACCAAGAAGATGGTACTCTACTTCAAACCCTCAACCTCACTTAGTTTATTTTTCTTACATGAGGATATTAAGAGAGTTGCTAAACAATTAATATATATCATTTGTTGTTTGTGAAGGAGAATCCTGTGAGATCCAATATAGCAGTGGATCAATATCGAGTTTCTTAAGTAAAGATGATGTCATAGTTGGGAAACTCGTTGTGAAACATTAGGTTAGTAATTTTTGGATGTTAAGGCTTCCCAGTTGGATATCAAAGATCTTTTATCATCAACTTAATTTGGAATTTATGTATAAATGGATTCTTTCATGGTGTAGGTCTTTACTGAGACAACACATGAACCAAGGTTGAAATTTTTGTTGTTTAAGTCTGATGGCATCCTTGGGCTTGGTTTCTAGGAAATTTTTGTTGATAATGTTGTTCCAATATGGTTAGTGTTGATAGCCTTCATTCTATAATGTCAACTTCATTCTATAATATGAGTGTATCGCCTTTCTTAAATTTTGAACAAGGTTCTAAAATCAAGGGTTCAATATGCATATTTTAGGCCTATGTTGAACACTTTGTTTAAGGAATTTGTTTACAAGGCTATATTTTTTTAATTGATTTATCTTTCTACTATGTGTGGACTTAATTTTGTAAACTTGCAATATACAATGCACTTTTATTCTTTCTTAATTAAGATTAATAGTAATTTTGTTGGTTGTATTGAGACACAACTGCATTCATGGTAGAAAAGGCAACACCTTATTGCTCATATGAGATGGCACGTTGCATATAGAGGAGAAAAGATTCTAGGGTTATTAATGTTGACTACATTGAAGGAGAGAGCTTCATATATGGGACACAATCAACACTTTCCTTCT
>VDFB02281113.1:0-43976 GCA_007258455.2 Sequoia sempervirens | reverse complement strand
CTATGGTAGCCACATAATAGTCTCTAGCATGGTTGAGACAACTCATTTTGGAGGTGTGTGTCCTTCTCAACAACCACTATCACTTTTCTCTCCTTAGAATGACATGTGATCCTTTGTGTAACACACATAATTATAAGGGGACATCATATCTACTTAATATTCAATAAGGAGTATTCTTTCAAAAGGATTCCTTGATGAAAAAATAACTTGCGAGAAATCCAACACCTTTCAATCAAAGCGTTCCTTCGAAATGGCCCCTTGGTGTCTTGAAGGGTTCTCTATCGAATGAACCCCTTTTGAAAGCCTTCTTTTCAAATGAATCCATTGGTGTCTTGCAATGTCTATCTTCTATCTGATATTTGATGTCGTTGTGTCTTGGTGTTAGACATTTAATATCTTGGTGTCTATTTTGGAGGCAACCTAACTAGACCTGTCTTATATCTTGGCATCTAGCTTGGGGGCAACCTAACTAGACTTGTCTTTTTAGTGACTATCTTGTAATGCATTTTGTATCATCCACAAGCTTATCAATCTAGTTAGATTGTGTCTTGTGTCTTATCTGGTCAAAGTGTTTCTTATTATGTCAGCTTGTGTCAAATGGTGTCTCATTGTGTCTTATGAAAATTTTCATGGTGTCTATTATTTTTCACTTTTTCTCCCAGCTTATTTGTTTGCTATAAATATTTTTGTGGTGAATTTTAAATCAGCTTTGTAGGATAGAATACCTGTTCCATCTTCATGTTCTCACTCATATTTACAATTATATATACCAGATCAAAGACCTATGTCCTATTCATCCTAAGTATATACTTCTCTTTGACATTGTTTGCTTCCCCTTCTTTTAGATGTATTATTCTCTTGAAGTGATCAATCTTTACTTTCTTCTTTTTGTTTAAGAATTTGTCTATATGTTGTTTCTTAATTTGGGGATGATACATAATACTGAGACAACCTTCTACATTGAGGTCTCTTTCACTTTTTTGACTCAAATCTTGTTAGTCTATTTGTCATGTGCCTTTTTTTATGTGTTATCCATGTACATGTTCTAACCAAATGATGTAATGGATTTTTATGTTCTAACCTTGTTGTATTGTGCGAATATTTCTTGTCTAATATGTCATTTTGTAGGTCTTTACCTTGGAGGCTTGTTTCCATGGTTCAAAGGGCTATCTACTTCCTCTATATTATCCTTTTGGAATCATGATGTTATTTATGTTTAGCATATTTCATTTAGTGTGCACATTCATGTAGATTCATATGCCCGCTAAAGTGGGGGGGAAATGTAATGTCATAAAATTGCACCCCTTGCAATTTCACATAAATTTTTGTGTCCACTTTAGTGTCCACTACCCTAGTATTTGTGTAGGCTAATTTCAGCCCTTACATCATCATTTTCCCCTCTCCTGATGCTCAGGACCCCTTTTCAATAGCTACCTTCACATGTCAACCTTATGTCAAACCTTGTGTCTTCCTTGTTCCCACTATTTTATCGTGTGATTTTTTTGGACACTAGCACACCACATTAGCATCCTATGACATTTCAAAATTCAAACGATCTTTTTTGAGTGCCTTTCCACTTGTCACCTATCTTTTTTCAATGGTAATGGCTTGGGACCCTTCTTTTCCCTCCTCTTCTCTCTTTTAAAACCATTCTTTCACTTCATTTGGGGTCTCTCTTACTTTTGGGTGTCTCTCTTGGACATTCTCATGTCTTTTTCTCTTGCTCCCTTGCTTTCACAACTCTCTATAGCTTGCCACAACACTCTAACATTCTCACAACACTCTTTGCATCTCTCTAGATTTTGGATTTTGGCTTCTAGTGGTCCCAAACTCTTATTCATTCTCTACAACTCTATTGTCTCTTATGCCTTTCTCTTTCACTCATTCTCTCTTTGGCTTCCTCAAGCCTTGTAGGTGATATCTTACTTGTCTTGTTTCTTTGAGAACTTGGGATTTCTCACATCCCTTTTCTATGCATTTCAGTTTCTTGTCTATTTTATTTCTTTCTATCTATCTAGTTGTCCATAGAGGTGGGAACACTAAAATGGGGGTTTAACTAAGGAAAGCCCCTAAATAAACACAAGTCTCTTTGGTCTTATGTGTGTAGGTATTAAATACATTTATTTATTGGATGCTTCATTACTTGGGTTGTTGTAAGCAATTCCTTTCTCCTCTTTAGTTTTATCATTCACATCTCATTACTTTACTTTATTTCAGTTCTATTATTCTCTATTACTTTCTTGCATTTTAGGAGCTTTTAGCAATCAGGGTAGAAGTAGTCATATTTTTGTTTTTTGTGACATTCTCAGTTTTCAATCCATACGAGACTCTAGTGCACCACTGGGATGCTAGCACATCACACTGTTGTTTGTGTGTCATGTTGTCATCCTTTGATTGAGACCTCAAGTTAGTCTATCTAGAAAACCTCTGTGACCTACTCCCACTAATTCTGGAACTCTCACCTTTTCCCCCATCACTTGAGCTTTGCTCCTTTTAAACTTATTAGGTAGTCTAAGGTAGTTTAGGGAAATTCGTTCCCTAGGATTCTCTTGGTGACCAAGAGACACATGAGTAACGAATCCCCCTTCTCTATCATATTATATATTATATATTTAGATAAATATATATTATATAAATAAATATAAATATTATATATTATAAATATATATCTAATATTATATCATACATCTAAAATTATTATCATACTTTTCATATGATATAATATTTATTTATATACATAGATACATTGGTATATGAAGAAAAGATATATATATATAATATATATAATATCATACTCATATAAAATAAATTATATTTATAGATATTTGTGTTAGATATGTGTGTGTGTAATATAAACATTCATAGAATATTAATATCTATATCTAAATGGTATAATATATATCTTAAGACTTCTAAAAAAATAGAGACAAATATGAATAGAGATTAAAAAATATGTAATGTCAAACATTATTGAATTGTGACAATATGATTTGCATATAGAAGATAAAGTAATTTTTAATGATTTATTTAAAATATAAAAGATCATTGTTGATTATTAAAGGTGAAATATGTCAAAATTTAAAAAAATTATCATATATCAATAATAATATGTTTTTATAACAAGAGTAATATTGTTTTCAATTTGGAAAAGCAAGTTTTGAAGGGTCCCCAAAACCCTTTACAATGGAGAAAAGTTACTAGAAAGAAAGAAACAGTAAAACCTGCAGCCCACAAAAAACAAAAGGCTGACAAAAGATAAGACTAGAGAACCTGTCAACACACCTACAGCAAAAACATCAACACACAGGTTGGAAAACCAAAAACATCAACAAAAAACTACAACATTTTATCAAGAACATTGGTTGAGTCCATATTTTCAGCAATGATCATGTCCTACATCTCGACCACATCTCGAAGCTCCTTAAATGAAATGGAAACCCTTTTCTTAGTTTTACTTCTTGTGCGTAGGTAAGGACCAGCCTCCAAATTCTTCACCTCACCAGGACCAATATCATCAATCTTCTCCTCCAGATTCATGCGGTTAACCTCATCAATGGCCACCTCATGTTCACCCAAATCCAAAGGTTGGCTAGTCCATTTAATAGCTTTGTCATTTAGAATGGATAGGCCCTTAGCACTAGATTTTAGGAATTTTTTATTGATTCTAACCACCGTCTGCAAGTCATTACTAATCTTACTAAGTCTTTCCTCCATACTCACAAAATACTCCTTATTGAACCTTTGAACAACAACTTCCAGGGCAATCAACCTTTCCTCATGGCTTTTACCAAGCCCATCAGCGTCCATAGCTAATTTTTCAAAAATAATATTTCATTGTCTTGACCTTACCTTTCACCATCTATTCCTTCTGGTTGCAATTAACTAATTCCACACAAACATCTGACTAGTTTTTAAGCTTCAAATTAAGCTCCTTCACTTCTGAGAAGATCCATTTTGTAAGAGAGAGAAAGTTACAAGTGTCGTCCTCTACCATTCTACAAAATAGGTCCATATTAATCTCCTCCCAATTGACTGGTTGAGCATTAGGAAAATCAACATTCTCATCAAGATCCTTTCAAACCCCCTTTATGCCCTCCAAATCCTCCTCAATAGGGGAGTCCTCAACTTCAATAACTTCTACTTTTACCCAATGCTTATCAGGAATGTTCACCAAATTAGCCAAAATTTCAAGCTACTACGCCTTAACATCAGCTTTCTTAACCTACTCTACATTAATACCAATAGGGGATTCAAGATCATCTTGGCTAGGACCAACCACCTTAGAATTCACAAAACCCTCTTTTTCTTGCCCATTATCCACCATCAGCTACTCATTTCCTTAAATACCATCACCCAGATCCCCTTTAACATCAGGAACAGGGGAATCCTCCAAAGCTTTAGAATCCTCCACACTCTGGTTACAAGTACGCTTCCCCTTCTTAGGTCATTTTTTCTTCCCCTTTACATTCTTTTTCACTGAAGGAACAATGGCCTCCGTCATTTCAATATCTATTTCATAGCCCTTAGACCATGATTTTAAGTCTTTGGATTCATCCACAGACTCACCCTCATCCCCCAAAGGTTACACATAAACAAAGTCATCTTCCTCAAAGTCCCCTTCCCACTCCTCTTCCAACTCACTAGTTTCATAACCATTATTTTTTCCACCCTTTTTACAAGTAGGAAGCTTAGGGATAACCAGTAACACCTTCAACTTAATATGATAAAAAATAATGTTCATAAGGACTTCATGAAGAATAGCCTTCCTAGGGTTCTTCCTATGATCCTTTATGTTAGTGTAATCAATTAATTAATTATTACACTAGCATAAGTTAACTAAGGTCTTGCATTTAATTAATTAAGTCCTAGGTTGCATTATTAGATAAATCATTTAATAAATGGGATAATATTCCCTTGTTTGTAGGGATAAGATTCCTTCTAGAAGATGAGTTGTCCTTCTAGAACTTATCTCAACATTTAATTATCATCTAGATAGGGTTCACATGTTGTCACATGTTGTTAGATTATAACACTTGGAAACATCTCATGCATCTTAGGTTTTCCTTCTTGCCTATATAATCAGGCATCTTGTTCATTTGTAACATATCAATATCAATATCAATCATATCATTTTCATCATATCAATATAGAGTCTTTATTCAGCATTCCATAGTTGCAACACTTCTCTTTGTGGTTGATATCTTTCATGGATAAAGTCTTTTATTGAAGATTCGGGAGCTTTAGGGACTGTGCATTCATAATCTCAACAAATGTGTCCAACTAAGCGAGATGAGGCCAAAAGAAACAATAGAATCTAGATACAACTCATATGAGTTGTCACCAATATGAAAATGAGATGCAAGAAACCCCCCTCAATGGAACTTTATATCAATTCATTTATTACAATACCCAATGATTGTAAAAGGAGAGAATGCAAAACATGCATAAACTATAGAGAAAATGTAAAACTAGTGCATGAAAACAAAAAAGAGTGCATGCACAAACCAATGTTCACATCTGCCTCCATGATGAAAAAGGATGTCAAATCTATGTAGAGGTCGGAATTAGCTTTCTGATGATATCTCATTTGCGAAAATCCAACACAATGGCCAAAAGTTATGAATTTTTTTTAAAACTTGAATTTAGCCTATAGGAAATGGGTTTTCTAGCAAATAAATTTACTTTTGATTTGATTTCTAAAAAATTTGTTCACAATGAGTAGAAAAAAACATAAACCCATAAATATTTTGAAGCTAAAAGAAAAACCCAAAAATATTTTTTTGATCCAGCAAGCAGAAAATGAAAAAATATTTTTTTTTAACCTTCAACCAGGAGAAAAATGTCGCGAACCAATTTTTGTATAGAAATTTTCTTCAGATACGTGCAAGATATCAAAAATTTGAAAGATGCCTAGTTCATATTTCGACCCTAGCTACAAAACCTAGAAATCGTTTTTCCTGCAACTGAGTGGAAGCTAGATTTCTGCGGCAAGAAGTGAAAAAATGACTTTAATAAAAAGGTTGCTTGCATCCAGCAAAACTTTCATGCCAAGATTGATTCCTCATATCTGGGAAGAATTCTATAGCATTGAAGCTCTGATACCATGTAGGAGTTTAGGTGAACTCCTCAAACACACCAGAATCACCTACAAGACAAAATAACTTCCACAAGAGAGAAATGGCAAAAATATCATGTTATCATTAAGATGCAAGGATGCCAAATTATGCCACCAATCGGTGGGCATTTATTTTTTTGCCTCTATTTCCTGTGGTAATATCACAGACCAAGGGCTTTTTTTTTTTAGCCCTCAGGTGCCATAATTTTGCACCTAGTTAGCCTACGCTTTTTCAAATAGCAGTTTTTCTTCTGAGGGCCATATCTTCATGCCACGGTATCAAAAATTTGAAAACAAGATACCAACGGAAAAAGAATTCAGAGCACTATCCATTGGTGCCATCCATTTTGCAATATTTTGTTTTCTATAAAATTCTATATTCAACTAAATTCAACCCTTCATTCTAGACTCAGAGGCGCATATCTTCTCATCAAATTGTTGGATTTCGGTGATTCCAATGACATTCAGGAGATATTTTAGTGTTTTTTTTCATCAGCCCACTCACTTTCTTTGGTTTCAGCTCCAAGTATCTTCTATTGGTTTTTTGCAATTTGGTGCATTTTCCTGATTGCTGAGACATCATAAAGCTTGAAGAATAATTTCTTGATCTCATAGGCATATTTTCGTGCACATCATCCTTGGAAGTCTTTATTTTTTGTTGAAGGTCAGTGTCTTTATTTTTTGTGGAGAAATTTTATTATAGGGCTTGCATATACTCCTTCTTTGGTTATGTTGCACAAGGGAAACTATTCACAATAGAAAGATGGGATCAACCACCATCTCCAATCACTTGATTTTTTGCCACATTTATATGGTATAGTTCCTCATCCAAGTGAAGGTATTCATGAATTTTCTTGGAGTTGCAGCAGATACACTGTTTTGGAGATCATTGAGATGCAAATTGATAGACGCTTGTTTTCTATTGATCATTGTGACTATCCTCACATCCTTTTGAATAAGCTTTGGGAGATCTACGGAGATTTAGACACTCCACCATTCCCCGATGGTCAAGATTCAGAATGTCATTCCTTAGATAAAGTACCCCATGATGATATTGTTGTACATGAGGTTGATTTCCTTGAATCTTTCAAAGAGGTTGACAAGGTTGTTACAAAAGCTTTTCTCCATCGTAGATAGTTGGTATCCCTTCACATTCATGATTCCTTGTCCAGATTCACTGACAAGGATTCAACAACAGTTCATCAGTGACACCTTTTAGTTTCCAAACTTGACGTCAGCCAGATGGCTTTACTTCGTGTATCAACACTTGGCTACTTCTACTGTGTTTGAGGACATTCTTTGAGGGGGTATCACTCCTCTATTCAAATTCCACTTTGGATAAGTTTTCTTAAGTCTCCTCTCGCCCCTTGTCTCTCAATTCCTGATTGGGAACCAGTCTTGGAGGCACTTGGTTTCTCTTCAGAGATTTCAAATATGAGACTTCTTCCCTGTTAGGACTTGAGGTTTCTTCAGCATCTACCATTGGATTTTCTTCAAACTTCTTTCAGTGGCTTTGAGGAAACTTCATTCAGGGGGAAATCAAGTCTCCATCACATTCATCACATCCATCACATCATTGTCTTTGGATATTGTTCAACATCAGTTTTTGCATCATCCTGGTTTGTCACCCTTTTCATTGATTGTGGCATCTTCATCTTCAAGAAAGGAGACATTTGAGCTAAGTTCAGAGACATCATCAGAATCCATATTCATCCTTCCTTCCTTCAATTCCTATCTGGAATGGGAAGCATCTCTGCATTCGCATTTGGTTTTGTTTCTTCTGAAAGGGAGACAAGTTGTTTGTCGACATTGGATCTTGTTCTGTCTTCAGACACTTACCATTTTTGCAGGTGACATCATCTTTTGGGGGGGCTATATAGGCTCTCTATTTCCTCCCTATGGGGGGGCTATCTATTGTAATGTATCCATGTGACAGATGGTGTACTTGGGGGTATTTGGGAGTCCTCCATCCTTCCCATCCTATCTCACATTTTTTGCATTTTCATCTCCTTTTTGGAGAGAGGTTTTCTTCCCACTAGGTTTCCCCTTTTTCTCCGGTTGTGGGAGATTTTATGCATCTTCATGTACATGGGTACCTAACATGGCCTCGTAGCCGAGACCCATCATCTTCATCATCTCTACATAATCATTGCATTTTCCTCCCTAAGTTGACCTTATGGGGGGGTGTTAGTGTAATCAATTAATTAATTATTACACTAGCATAAGTTAACTTAGGTCTTGCATTTAATTAATTAAGTCCTAGGTTGCATTATTAGATAAATCATTTAATAAATGGGATAATATTCTCTTCCTTGTTTGTAGGGATAAGATTCCTTCTAGAAGATTAGTTGTCCTTCTAGAACTTATCTCAACATTTAATTATCATCTAGATAGGGTTCACATGTTATCACATGTTATATTATAACACTTGGCAACATCTCATGCATCTTAGGTTTTCCTTCTTGCCTATATAATCAGGCATCTTGTTCATTTGTAACATATCAATATCAATATCAATCATATCATTTTCATCAAATCAATATAGAGTCTTTATTCAACATTCCATAGTTGCAACACTTCTCTTTGTGGTTGATTATCTTTCATGGCTAAAGTCCTTTATTGAAGATTCTGGAGCTTTAGGGACTGTTCATCCATAATCTCAAAACTTTATACTTGTTTCCATAGAAACAAGGAGGTAAAAAGGAAATGAAACCTAAGAGTTGTGGTGGAAATGATTGAGGAGCATGAAATGATAGCCATAGATAACAAAGAACCTACCTTCCAGAGTGAAGAACTACATAATTTGCAAAGCAATGTCCCTCCATAGTGACTTAATAGATTTACGGGCATACCCACCACTTCCAATGAGCCTAAGCTTCTTCTTTGAACCATTAAAATTCCCTACCCTTCAAAGGAAGACTAGTCACCTCCACAATGAAATCCTCTATGATATTGAATTCCACACCTTGATAACACAAGACCCTATTGTTCCAACCATTAACAAAATCCTGCCACCTCAGGGTTAGAATCATGAAGCCTTAACAAATATGGGTCAACACCACCCTTCTCCAAATGCTCCTAGACAAGCTTGTTAAAACAAAATTGTTCACAAGACCTCGATTGCACTGTGCAACAAGCTCCTGCCATGGTGGAGTGCAACAAACTATTCACAACCAGCTCTTTGTTCCTCTACACAGATAGAGTTAAGTGAACAAACCATAAGGAAATACAAAAAATGCCAACAATACGTGTAAGCCTATTAAACCAAGTACTGCTCCACCTCAACTCCTAGCCCATGATCTCAAAATAATCAAGAATGCAATAATTATCCAAGCAAGAACTAAACTCAACATGCAAAAGCCAACTAAGTAAGGAATAAAATAACCTTTCTCCCCACTTAACTCTTCCTTGACATGACAACTGGTCATAATTAGAAATATTTTAAAGATTAAGAGGCATGGAATCATAAGTATTCCAATAATTATGATCCATAACTCCTAAATTAGATAACTAATCAAAAAACTAGTTAGCCTCCCAAAAAATGTGAGTAATTCTCACCTCAACAAAAGATTTAATGATAGAGGTGGAATCATTAATTAGATGGGCTATATACCATGAAGGTGGATTAATCTTTAGGTGAAAATTTATTATATCAAGGGAATACCCTTCTAACCATAGTTTAGTAACCCTTGCTTCTCTAGCCAATAAGAGGCCATGATAGGCTACTATTGCCTCTGCAAAGTGGTTTGTCTAGATTCCCAAAGGGAGCACCACCACAGAGAAAAATCTACCATTCTCATCACGTAACACTCCCCCAGAACCAACAAGTCCCAAATTCTCCTTAGTAGCACCATCAAAGTTAACTTTGAACCAGCTCTGAGAAGGAGCTTTCCGTCGAACCCCCTCCCTCAAGGCCTTAATCTTCTTCACTAAAATAGAAATATCACAAGAAAGATTCCAATGGTTTCCCACAAGAAAATCATAATTGGAAACAACAACCTAAGGTCCCAAAGTAGGCAACACCGAGCATTCAAAGAGAAAAATTTCCTTTATGGCCTCACAAATTGTGAAAGCCAACCTTAAAGGAGGTAGCTCCAATTGATGGAAAACATAATTATTTCATTTCTTCCACACTCCCCATGCCACATGCAGCAAGATAAAAGACCAAAGCATTGAAAGAGCCAGAATTTGAGAGGGTGTCACCCATTGAAACCAGATTTATGAAATAGAAGCAGGAAACACCCAAGAAATATCCCACCTCTGAAAAATATGAGCCCAAACATCCCAAGTGAAACTGCAACTAGCCAAAAGATGATAACAATCCTCAACAACTTATTTACACAAAAAATATATGTTCATCATATCCATTCCCCTTCTTGCAATATTATTAAGAGTCAAGATCTTATCTTGACAAAGAAGCTAGAAGAATATATTAATTTTAGGTACAATCTTTGCATTCCATAGCCAACCCCAAAAGGGAGGGGACCAACAACCAGAGTCTAAAAATAGAAATCCAAATCCATTGAAAACTAACCATTAGGAGCAAATATCCACACCACAGATTCATCAAGAGAGGAAGAAGGAATGTGAATACGAGACAGGAACAAAAAAAGGGGTTCCAAATCTTTGTTAACCCCATCAATTCTAATCCACTTACCCTGAAAAATTATAATTAGACACAAGAGGGCCCCATTCCCTAACACAAAATTATTTGATAGGGGTCGCCCAAGGTTCATCCTTCAATGGACCATGCCCAATCCACCAATCATCCCAAAACAATATCCTCATACCATTCCTGAACACCCACCATAAACTAGCAGCAGTAATGGGATGAGCTTTCAACATGAAATTCCAAAGGGCCGACCCCTAAGGAGGGACAAAATCCTCCCTCAAAAGATCTCTAAACTTATCCAGCCCCCTCAAATATTTCAAAGAAAAAATAGTAGTCCATTCCTTACCAGTCTGAAGCAAATTCCACATCTATTTCACAATAAGGGAAGAATTAAAGTCTTTCAAATTATGCAAGCCTAAACCACCTTGAACTTTTGACCTACAAACCTCATCCCAAGACAACAAATGCAACCTTTTCTTCTCCTCCACACTAGACCACATAAACCTTTTCTAGATACTCTCAATCTTCTCTTTGAACCTTTTAGGGATCTAAAATAGGCTTAGAGCATAAACCAAAAGATTCTGCAAAGTCAACTTAATTAACTAAATTTTACTTGCTTGGCTTAAATGGGCACCCTTCCAACCAGCCAATTTTGAGTTAATCTTATCAATAATACCATTCCTAAAGGAGTACAGAACCCCATTAGAATAGAGAGGAAACCCTAAATAAGTAGAAGGAAGATCCCCAATGCCACATTCCAAAATACTAGCAATCCTCAACTGACGATGTTCCAAAGTATTAAGAAAGAAGACAATGCTTTTAGGAAAACTCACCTTCTGACCAAAAGTTGCCTCATATTGCTGAAAAATAAGATGAATAGATTTATATGTAGCAATCGATGCCTCAACAAGAATAATAGTATCATCAACAATTTTTTGATGCAAACAACAAAGCTGACGCAAAGAAGGATAAAGGCCTTTGAAGGCTCCATTAGAAACTGCCTAAAGAAAATATTTGCCCAAAGACTCCACCATAATGATAAAAAGAAAAGGGGAAATATGATCCCCTTTTAGTAGCCCATGAGAACTTCTAAATAAGGTAGAAGATGACCCACTCGCCAACATTGTAAAGGACGATGAGGAGATTAATTGACCAACCAATTGTAGAACCTGATTTGAGAAGCCAAATGCCTTCAAGATGTTGCATAGAAACTGTCAGTTCACCTGATCATAGGCTTTCACCAAATCCATCTTCAAAATAATCCTAGGCTTCTTGTTAACCTTAAGAGAGTGAATATTCTCGCCCACCATGAGCACTGAATCTAAAATCTTCCTACCCAAAAAAAAACCATTTTGCTAAGGAGAAATAATCCTAGGAAGGACCCTTTACAGCCTAGATTCCAGAACTTTAGAAAAAATCTTGTAGATAGAGTTACAAAGACTGATGGGCCTAAAATCACCAAAATGCACTGCCCTAGGCTTCTCAGGGATAATCACAATAAACATTGAATTCAATTCCTTAAGAAGTTTCCTACTACCAAAAACTCTTTAGTAGCATTGATAACATCCTTAGCAATAATATCCTAATAAGACTAGAAGAATAACATTGGAAACCCATCTGGCCCTAGAGATTTGTTTCCTTCAAAAGTGAACACCCTTTTTCATTTCCTCATCAAAAGGAATACTAGACAAGCCCCTATTCTCCTCCTTCATCAAATTAGGGATAACATTAAGAAAGTCTTTCTGACAAATATGATCAAGAGGGTGATCCTCTAAAAGCAGCTCCTCAAAGAATGACCAGGCTACAGATCTAATATCATCATTCTCTTCAAGAGAGTTATTATCCACAACAATTTTGGATATCTTATTAGAGGATCTATGCTTCAAATTCATAAGGTGGAAGAAATAGGTATTTTTATCCCTACTCCAAAGCCAAATTGCTCTAGACCTCTACTCCTCCTCCTTAGCCACAATGTTGTGTAAGCTAGCTAAAAGGACACTTTCCTCCTGAAGAAGTGAAAAATCATTCCCATTGACCTGCATTCTCTATTGCAAGGTGTCCAGTTTAGCTTTAAGCCCTAATTTCTCCTTAAAGATATTCCCAAAAGAGGATTTATTCCATTGGATCAAATTCTACTTAACAGAAGCAAGCTTCTTAGCAACTTTATACATAACAAAGTCATCAACATTAATGTTCCACCAATTAGTAATTTTGAAACATAACTTCAGGTGGCTATTCCACATTTTTTCAAATTTGAATGGGAAAGGATTTTTACATCCCAAAATCTCAACATTCAAAGATATAGGGAAGTGATTTGATCCAAATCTAGTAAGAGTCGAGAGCAGGAAAAATATTGCAACCAATCAAGAGAAATCAAGGCCCAGTCCAATTTAACTTGAATAAGAGCATCCCCAGCACATCTATTGGACCAGGTATAGGATGCACCACACAAATCCAAATCCAGCAATGCATTATCATTGATGAATTTCATGAGATGAAAGCGAGTATCCTCCATAACTTGGCATCCCCCAAACTTATCAACATCATTAAGTGGGGTATTGAAGTCCCCCATCACCAACAAAATCTAAAAAAAATATTGGGATTTAAAAGTATTTAGACTCCCCAAAAAATGCTTCCAAGAACATTTAAAATTAGGAGCATAGATGTTAGAAATCACCCAAGAGAACTTATCTATGGGACAAGAAAAAGAAGCAGCCACATGGTTATCAAAAGAAAAAATATTAGATCCCAAAACCACCTTAGGATTCCAAAAAATTTCCACTCCACTAGAGGCCCCATCAAAGGCAAACTCCTAAAAACCACAATCCTTGAAAATTTTATTCTTGATTTTTTAGACCTTCTCAACCCCCATCTTAGTCTCCTAAATCAAAATTATATCAGGATGATGATCTCTCACAAGATTTGCAAGAAGATCTTGTTTCTGAGGATTATTCAATCCTTGAATGTTCCAGGAGAGGATTTTCATAGAAGGTTCTGCGATGGGCACTTAAGGCCCATCTCAACCAGAGTAACCTGTGACCCATCAACAATATCAAGCTTGCTCTCCTTCTTTTGAATTTTATGTAAAGGTCTTCTTGTAGCTCTGGGATCTAAACCACAATCCAACTTCAACCAGTTCCTCATAGCCATTCCCATCAAAGGAGTATTTTTCTTCCTATTTCAAGATTTTGAAGTAGAGGGAATAGGATCCCCAATCTCCTCCCCCAGAGAATCACTACAAACTTTGAGAGAAGAGGTGAGAAATAAACCTTTCTCTGAAACAACAAGCTCCACCACCGAATCCCCAAATGACATCACCTCTAGGGCCACAACTGGTCCCTCCACAAGATAATCAAACACAATAGCATCCTCCTTGGATGCCGCCAAAAAAACATCTGAAACCATCTTCAAACGAGTCACCTTCTCAGGCCCAACAACCATAAGAGCCAGAGACTTATCACACGCCTCCTCCACCAAACCCAAATCCAACTCCTCTTCAAGCAAATCCTTCAACTCAACCTCCTCAAAATTACATCCACAACAGGGCTGATCCCAACAGACTCCAAGGCATAACCAATATCACTCTTAACAAGAGCCTCACATTTGACACCAAAATCCACTCCATCATCCAAAACAGAAATACCCAAAGGTTGACCTTCAATCACATAATCCACCAATGACTCAACTTAACTCAACACCTCCCCAAAATCATGGCACCTCCCAACCTCCTTCCATGCTTTGGCTGGAAAATTCATCAACCTCAGGGATCAGACCTTTTGGGAGGGAACCTTAGGCTTCAAAGGACACTTCTTTGCCCAGTGACCCACCTTCTTGCAATGAAAATAGGAAAAAGGGATAGACTCAAACTCAATCGTCTACTCCCAAACTCCCAACTTAGAATTAATCTTGATAAAGTTCAGAAGATCCATAGCCTAATCCAAAATCACACTCAACTAAGCATAGACCAACCGATGCCTAGAAGCAGTCAAATGATCAATAGATAACAAACGCTTGAAGGTAGACACAATACCTTTGAAAACTTGCTCATCCCAAAATTCAAGCAGAAGCCTTGGTAGGTGGACCCATACAGGGGTTGAATCAAAGGAGCAAGAACTTGGGGAGAAGCCTACCTCCCATTTCTTCAGCAGCAGAGTAGATTTTTCAATAATCCAAGGTCCCCCCACCAAGACCTTCAACAAATCTTCCTCACAAGAGAACAAAAAAGAGAAGCCCTTAGCAAGAGCCACCACTTCAACCTGTCATTTCGAATGCCAATGATTCTTAGACAGGTTTCAGACCAATTCTATATTAGGACAGGGCCCCAAAAACTTTCCCACCAACAATTGCTCCATTGACAAAATGCCCCTATCATTAATACAATCCAACATAAAACAAAATACTCAATAGAGGAAAGGTCAACAAAGAAGTCTATCGGAGGCGAGGAATGATTTTTTTTAAGCTTCAAACCAAATAACTTTGACCAAGTATTTTCCTCCAATGAAGCATCAACAACTTTTTGCATAGCCCTAGAAACAATAGAGGCCTCTAGAGCCACATAAAGAGACCCCACCAAGCCCAGAGAAGTACCATAAGAGCCCATACTGCGAGAGATAGGGAGACCTTTTGAGTTATCAAATAGAAAGGACCCACAAGTAGTCCTATCCATTTGACAACTATTTGACTCCCCCCTAACGTCAGCCTGACTTCTGCCATTAATGCCAACCCTAGGAATAGGGTTTCCTGCCTTCAAAAAATTTGAAAAAACCTTACCCACATCACCACCCATAGCATCAACTCCACTAGATGACAACTCCATTAACAAGAGTAATATTGTTAATTCGAAGATAGTAATCATATAATTTTTTAATAGTTTACCTATTTTATTAGTTACAAATATTATTTTAGTTTTTGAATAATGATTTTCAAACATTTTATGATATATTTTTATATTTAGTTGGACAATTTTTCTTGAGCCATTCAATTTCATCAATAAACTAAAAGTCCCTTAAATAATTTTTGATTTGTATTTTTTAATATTTTCAATTTAAATTAAACATTTAATATATATGTAATATTATATTAATATTTTTTAAAATTTTAAAATTATTTTCTTTTTAATTTAGAAGACATTTTTATAATATGTATGATAATGTTTATAAGATACAATGATAACATTTATATTTTATCCTTTTCTTTTTAACACAAGTTGTATCCCTTATCTTAAAATTATTTATACATTTAATCATGTGTATTATATATTTAAAATGTATTATAACCTAGTTGATATTTTTTGTTATAATTTTGTAGGATGTCTCATTGAAGGTTAAGATCTAAAAATAAAGAGAAACAAAGAGAACATCAAAGTCAATATTCTTTAATGTATATGATACAATGATATGAACAAATGACTGATGCATAAAAAAAGTAAGAAACCATTGAAACAAAAACCATAGAGAAAGACATGTTAAACATAGGGTAGATGTGATAAAGGAACAAATTGAAGAAAAAATGAGATGACACATAGATGAGATGATGAAAAATCATGTACAAACATCTCAAGAGGAGAAATATATATTAAGAAGAATATTTCAATGTGTGTTTACGTTAGTCCAATGGGATAGAAAGACAACTACAAGTGCATAATTGTGAGTTAATTCAAATACATCATCATTGTCATTGGAATGCTAATGTTAATTATGAAAAGATGAATTCTATTACAATATAGCATGTGCTACAAATTCTAGCAGAGAGAGTTCAAGATGCAATGAATGTTGATACTCAAAAATATGTAAAAATAATAATTTATAAAAGGAGTTAGCATCTCAACCAAGAAGATGAAGGTAATTACATTGAACATCAAATGAAAGAGATCAAGGTCTACTTAACAATAATGGAAATGTTGAACTTGAATTGAAAAATATACAAATGATATTTCAATATTGGATAGATAAAATTTCTATATAGAGCATGTGTTATATTTATCAAGAAATTTTCCCTACAATGAAGGTTGTATTAGAACCTAGAAGCCCTATTTGTCATAATTTATTGGAGATACCATTAGTAGAAAGTAGTAGAGTATTTTTCACATTAAATGTTTCAAGAGAGGTGTTCAAGAGAATAACAAAAAAAATTAAAAATTAAAAATGATGATGAAAATAACCTAAAAAAATTGGTTGAAGAGTATTTGGATAGACCATATGCAATGGAAAGTGTTTCCCTTATAAATGTAGCTAGATCTTGGACATAAATTATTTAAGTGGACGAGAGATAACAAATGGGACACAATTACTATGGTAGTTATTGTGAGAGTGTTTCCAATAATTACCACCATGCTTGTATATCAATTAAAAAATGAGTTGACTTGTGTTGGTCAAAGTTATTGTTGTACAAGATATTTCACAATACACAAAGATATTGGAATCAATGATACTACAATGTTATCAAATTATAATTCACTCAATTATAATCCATGACATTTGGAATGGGGTATTATTATAGATGAAATTGAAATCATAACATTCTAAAGATGGTTACATTTTACCTAATGATCATAATACAATTAAACATGAGTGGGACATCATCTCAAGACTACACTATGGGTAAGTTATAGATATAACATAAATAGATATTTTGGGTGGAAAAGGTATTAATAGAAAAAATATATGGAGTATTGAATATTGAGGAGAATTTCCACAAATAAAGCAATAAAATTTATCAACACCATGAAAGAATTTTTTTTACCAATACCTAGTGATATAATAGCTAGAATATATCATATGGAACCTTAGGTGCTAAGAAAAAACTGATATTATTACCTATACATTTGAAATATCATATACAAACTTGGAAGTGCCCCACTAAATCCACCAACATATGTTATGGTCAAATTTTACAATTATTTTAGAATTTTATTTGAATATCTATTTCTAAATTTAGTTTCAATTTTACAAATCCAAAAAGGACACACATATCAATTACACTTATGATTAGCTTGGGCACTAACAATTCACAATTCACAAGTATTTATTCTTTTTAATGCAATAATTGATATAGGAATTAGAGAAAATTGGGCTTCACATTTTTCAATATATCATCCACCAATTTCATATGATTGTTATGAAAATAAGAAAACAAGGAAGCAACTCTTCAAAAGAAAAGTAGAGGAAGAGAAAATCAAATATTTTGTTCAATATAGTAATTTAATGTAATGTATGAATTATTAGATCTAACATTAACATTATATTTCTAGATAAATTTGAAGTGTTTCATTAATTATATTATTTAAAAATATTAATAACATATTTGAAAAATTATGAAATTCTTCAAGACTGTTCAATAAATAAAATTTACATTATATATTTCAATGAATATGATAGGGTTATTTATTTATGAAGGATAATAATACTTTATACAAACACAAGAAAATGATGATAAATCAATATTTTATATGTCACACTATAGATGCTACTAGTGTACTTATCTTAAACACATCTATCTAAATGACATTGAGAGGTATCATTCTCAAGGTGCTTATCTATTCTCAATATATATATAGGCACCTTTAAATTGATATCTCTTGATGTCCTTTACATAGATGTATTTAAGATATATATGCTAGTGCATCTCTCCCATCAATGCAATCCTTGGAAACCAAGTTCCTAGTACATCCTTCAAACTTTCTTCATTATGCAAGTAATTGGCATGAGCATTCCTTAAGTTATTGTAACCTGCCCATGTATCATCCAACTTTCTTAGGATTCTTGTCAATTTGTATCCTAGTATGTCATCAACAAGGTTGTTGGCTTTTTCTTACCTTCTTCCTTAGCTACCTTTTTCTAATTTTTTGTCACTCAATTATTCTTTCAACTCCTTTATGATAATGTTTCACTAAGTAGATGTTTCCATGGAACTTTCCTTAGGAGTAGTTGTCTCTGACACAATGCATTGGGAAGGAGGGATTTATGATTGCACTTTATTATATTCATCAAGTAATCTTATATGATCCTTTTGCAATTTTTCAAATCACCCTATAATTTTTTTTTCCTCATTGAGCATGATAGTGATGACCACTATAAAAGCTCACTATGGGTTGTTGTGTCTATAAAACTTCTAACAATGAGATTTCTAGTTAGTTCATTTATCTTATCCCTTAAGGCTTATTTGTTTCTAGTAAAACAACCCATATTGCCAAAGTTTCATATTTTGTACTAAATCTTGAACCAAATTACAAATCATGAGCTTGTTCTTCAAATATCAAAATGTATTGATCATTATATTTCCTCCTAATTATAGCAAGGGCAATAGCTAAGGAAATGTACCATCTTGATAACAAAAAAAATACACTTTCTTGGATTCTTCTCCCTTCATCAAGTGTTAAACTTTTGCAACAATCTTTCTATAAGTGCTTCCATTTCCTAAGATAAAATATCTCCCTTGGCCTTGTTTAAAAATTTCTAAGGAAACTTTTCATCTTTTTTTCAATAAATCTTTAAATTCCTTAGATACTACAAATTGATAATCTAATAGAAATTTAGTGTCTGCCCTATCTCGGATATCATTTATAAAATACCACCTATTTTGACATCAATTATCATTCTAATCTTTAATCTAAATCCTTGGAGGAGAATTTAAATTATGGTTTACCTCCTAAATATCTATTACATTTTCTCCAACATCCTATGTCTCTACATAATCTAATAAATAGTCAACCAAGGGTTTAACACCACTTTGTTTTTTTGAGATGTTTTCTTTGGAACTATCTTTCCAAGAGGAGAACTCGGTGTTGCCTTAAACTCAATTTTTTGAGCAAGATTCTCAACCTCTTCTTATTCTCCTTGTTTCTATTCTACCTAAGTTTCCTTTGAAGTGATATAGAAGTCCTAGGAGCCAAATTAGTAACATTATTCAACATAGTTTGTATCCTAAAAAATAGAATCTTTGATTTTTGTATATACACCTTGATCATTTGGATCATCTTTTTCCCTTTGCTCCACTCTATTAGTTTTCATCTAGGAATTTTTTCTTCTTTCAACTTCTATGTCAAAAATACAATTTATGATCACATCTTTATTTTTATGAAATTAATGATAAAAATTGGACCTTCATACCTAGTCTAACTTTATCAATAAAGTGATGTGGTTCATAATTTATTGGTCTACCAACCTTCATTCTATATTATTAAAACATACGATATAGCAATTTTTAACCCTCTATAGATGTGGTCATGAAGTTGGAAAACACAATTGATGATGCCCAAAAATATCCCTTCTCATGGTTTCTCAAATGAAATTTATCAGCATCATATAGTTACCAAAGGATTTCCAAATATGCAACCCTTTCGGGTACACTTCGTAATATATGGGGTTAAACTTGAGCACCATAAATTTTGATGATAGTATTATTAGAATGGAGAAACCAATCTCCCCAATTTTGATCAATTCCTTTATTAGGGTTCATGTCCTTTGGCCTTAGGAAATTCATTACTTTTGAAGATAATTTGTTTGATGGAAACCCTATATTTCTCAAAACTTCCTACACAAAGCTTTCCTCAAATACCACATAATTAGAAGTCTAAAATTGTATATCACAAATATGATTCCACCCTTGAAGTGGTAAGTGGTAGTGGAATTCCCTAAGCATCATGAAATTTTAATTGTATTAGAGAACCCCATATCTACTTTCCACTATATGAGAGGAGATGACATAGTAATGAGTACCATTTAAAATACATGATTTGGTCATCACTCTTTATGGTTATAACTCCTTGTGGATTCTATTTACAATAAATGTCTAGCATAGTTAAAACTTTTGTTCAAATATTTGTGTTATGAATGTGTTGCTAACATCATCATCTAGACTAGAATTTTTGTTTTGTACAATCTAAAACCAAGAATTGACACATAACATAATATTTTTTGATGAAGTAATCTTCAAATATATCCACATCAAATGGTTCCACCTTATCTCTGGTAAATTTCACCAAT
Source organism: Sequoia sempervirens (assembly GCA_007258455.2). Classification (NCBI taxonomy): domain Eukaryota; kingdom Viridiplantae; phylum Streptophyta; class Pinopsida; order Cupressales; family Cupressaceae; genus Sequoia; species Sequoia sempervirens. The sequence continues at coordinate 23,266 of VDFB02281113.1, read as the reverse complement.
CTTCTATTGTAACCTCTTTTCTTATGATATGGCAATCATACAACTCTATAGCTATGTTGGTCTCTATGGTACTCTTTGCAAAGGGAATCGAAGTCAATAGAGGCAGCTACAACTTCAAGTTTAAGACCTCACATATATAAGATATATTTAGACTAATTAGAAGACCACCTTTGTTATCTAAAATTTCCCTTGATTTTGCATCATAAATTTTTTCCATGGCTCTGAATAGGTCCACATTAATAAAAATGTTTGGGACTGCCAATCTTCTAAGGTCTAAGCTACTTGAAAAAAGGTTAAATAAATTTACTCCTTCTATAACAATAATTAAAAAAATCCCACCCCTATGTAGGAATAATTGCATTCCTCACACCTACTCTATCAATCAATCTATCAAACAAAAATCCAAAACCATGGGAACGATATCCCTTCTTTGAAGAGCCTAGGATTTGGGCTAGAATATCTTCCTCTAACCCTCATCTCATTTTTATAGGTTAGAAAAGCATTTGACTCATACTAGGGTTTTTGTATTGACTAGACTTTTCTTAAGTCAAATACAATTTAGGGCATTTCTATTTGATAAATAATTTAGAAATATTGCTTAGCCTAACAATTGAATTATCCACAATTTGAAAGAAAATTTTGCAATGTCGAGCTAAAAAAAAGACTTACCCATTTTTGTGTACTAATACACTAGGTTGCGACTACAAATTTTTGAATGGTGTGAATCACCCTAATTCTCTTTACACAATGTTTTCTTGTTTGCCATAATGAAAACCACTTGTCAAGTCAATTTGGAATCCTTATCAAAGGAGTAGAAATTCATTACTTGTCGCAATAATGGAAAATATGAGTGAACAAAATGTTCACAACTAACCATTCCTAAAATTTGAATTTGGACCATATAAGGGAGAGAAGCCAATCGTGGGTAGGAGACACATAGTGGGTATAAAACATGATAGCCTAGGACCCAATTTTAGGTAATAAAAGATCCAATAAACTTACACTTAATATCCAATTTAAAACCACTTTTTTCCATAAAGTACACAAATTGCCCAAACATGTGATGCCACATCAGCGTACCAATAATACATGACTTAGTGATCCACTATCAGTCTCACATTTTTTTGGGCCTCTTTGGATACCTTGACAAAAAGCATGCTGATGTGACGTCATATTTGATGTGGCCTTGAAACAAATTTTTATAAGCAGGAGACTTGCCAAATAAATTGCTATACAAATTTGACAGTGATTTGAAATTTTCAAATAAAACTTTGAGAAATGCGAAAAAAGAATGGCCCATCAGTGGGCCCTTCCCTTACCCTTATCTTATTTGGTGTAGGATGGTCAATGGTTGTTGCAACCTCAAAGCTTTATGCAAAAAGTATTTAAAATTTCCTTTGACTGAAATGCGATGAATTCAGAAGATGTAACATAAAGATATTTTTCCACTTGGAAAGTGAATTATATGTCACAGGAGGGTGGCCCCACATACATCACTAAGCATTTGGATGAGTTCTATGTTTTTCCATTATTGAGAGGTACTTAGAGGACAAGTGTTAGTGAGGTGTACGAGCACAACTTAAAATGCCTCTTTCTTTAAGAATCTACAATATGAAGAAGCGCCACAACCCAATAAGGGGATGACATGCGGATTCCACTTACTCGCCTTTTACTTACCTAGATTTATGAAATATCCTAGGCCCACTCGGCGGTACTATCCAGCCTCGAAAATGCACCGGGGCATGGATGCATGCTGCATGCCATCACTTGCACGGGATGTTATGCAGGCGTACCATTTCCGTTATTTGTTAGATCTAAGTACTGTTTGATAAGACAGGGTGAAATGTATTTACTCTTCACTTTAAAATGCATTTACCCTTCATTTTATAGAAATTTACTAACTTTATGAAGTTTTTAATAATTTGAACTTTTATTCTTATATTTATATGATATTTAATGTTTTAATAAATATTAAAATATATTATATTCAAATAATTATTAAAAGAGTGTAATTAAATTATATATATTTTCTAATATAATAATATAATATAATATATTTCAACAATATTAAATTATATTATTCAAACTAAATATTTTTTATAAAATTATATTATATTATAATATTTTACTAATATTATTATAATATATTTGAATTATGATATAAAAATTGTAATATATTAGATACTATAATATAAAGAAAAATTATACTATAATACAATTCTTATGTACTAGCATATATATATTTTTAATAATATATATAAAAAACTATCCAAAGATCTCCTTCTTGAGGTTCGAGAAGGATATCTCTTGATATTTTTTTATATATATTATTAGAAATATATATATGCTAGTAGCATTCACAGTGCCATATGGAAAACAAAATTATTAGGGCTAGGGTTGGGGTTAGCTTTAGGAATAGGGTTAGAGTTAGAGATAGAATAAGAAGTAGGGTTGGGTTTAGCATTATAATTTAGATTTAGGGTTAGGATTAGAGATAAAATTATGATGAAAGGTAGGCTTTGAGATAGAGATAGAATCAAGGTTAGGGTTAGGATTGGGATTATGATTAGGATTAGAGATAGAATTAGAATCAGGGTTGGGTTTACCATTACAATTAGGGTTAGGGTTAGGGTTAGGATTAGAGATAGAATTAGGATTAGGGTAAGGGTTAGAGATAGAATTGGAAGTAGGGTTTGATTTAGCATTACAATTAGGGTAGCGTCAGGATTAGCATTAGAGTTATAATTAGGATGAAGGATAAGGTTAGGTTTAGGGTTAGGATTACAATTAAGATTAAGATTAAAGTTATGGTTAGGTTTAGACATACAATTAACATTATGGTTGTAAATAGTGTTAATATTATTGATAGGATTAGGGTTACAACTAGAGGTAACATTAGGATTAGGTTTGGGTTAAAGTTTGTATTGAAATTAGGATTATGGTTAGGGTTATGTTTATTATTACGGTTGGGGCTGGTTAGCATAACTATTAGGATTACAATTAGGGTTAGAGTTAATGATAGAATTAGAATTTGGGTTGGGTTAGAGATATAATGAGGATTAGAGTTGGGATTGGCATTAGGTTAGGGTTATGGTAGCATTAGGATTAGGGTTATGGGTAGAGATAAATTTTGGATTAGGGTTGGGGTTAGTGTTACTATTAGGATTAGGGTTAGGTTAGGGTTTGAGTTATATAATTAAGGTTAGGGTTATGGGTAGAGATAGAATTAGAGTTAGGGTTGTAGTTAGAATTATTGAATCTTAATTGAGTCCTAACCAAAATTAAACCTTAACCCTATTTAAACCATAACTCTAACCTTGATTAAATTGTAACCCTAATCCTAACCATAATCATAACCCTAACTATCACCCTAGTTGAACATTTTAACACCAACCCTAACCCCACTCTACTCTAACCCTAACCCTGAAACTTTATTCTATAAGCCTAACCCTAATTGAACAACAATTAAACCCTAACCTTAATTAAACCCAAATAACAATTGCAACCCTGATTGAACCCTAACCCTTACCCTATTTGTTTTTCAACAATAGTATTATATTATTTAAACTAAATATTTTTTTATAAAATTTAATTATATTATAATATATTTACTAATTATTATAATATATTTGAATTATGAGATAAAAATTGTAATATATTAGATAATATAATATAAAGAAAAATTATATTATAATACAATTCTTATAATGTACTATATTATGTTATTAATAATATATTATATTATATTATTATTAATACTATATTATATTATTATTGTATTATTAGTCTTATTTGGATAGGGATATTAATTGTTCATTGGATTGTATTTTATCCAAGGGTGAAAATTAATTTACTTTTTAGAAGTTTATGTTAAATCTTTTAGATTATTAGTCTTATTTGGATAGGGATATTAATTGTTTGTTGGGTTGTATTTTATCTAAGGGTGAAAATTAATTTACTTTTTAGAAGTTTCCATTTTAAATTATGGTTCATTTTCAATTGATTTATTGATATTTGGGTGGCTCTATTATCATATTATATTAATATTATTATTTTTATTATATAATTATTATTATTGTATTATATATATATATATATATTTTTATTATTATTTTAATATAATTATATGTTAAATATAATTATAATAATAATTATATTATAATAGTAGTGAACCCATCATTTTTTGTTAAATAAAATCTTAAAAATATTATTAAAGTCAAATAATATTATACATGGGGCGGGGGCCCTAGCTCGGTTGGCTAAGTATTTCTTGTTGTAGGTAGCTGGTCACAAGTTCTAGTCTCCCCCGTCCCGTGGTACCGGAGGGCGTGTCGCGCCAGCGCTGCCGGTCACGTTAAAAAGTTAAATTTTTAAAAAAAAAAAAAATATTATACATGATAATAATAATGTATATTAGATTTAAATAATTATTTTATTAATTATTATTATTATCATATTGTTATAATATGACAATATGATAATATTATAAAACTATTAATAATAAACAACTAAATATTTCATATAAATTATATATAATAATTAAGAGAATAGTTATTTAAATAATATACATAATTATCATATATAATATTATTTAAATTTAAAAATATGTTTTTTTATAATTTTAATATAAAAAACAATTATAAAAAATTTCTTTATATTATAATATCTAATATATTACAATTTTTATATCATAATTCAAATATATTATAATAATGTTAGTAAATATATTATATATAATGAAATTTTATAAAAAATATTTAGTTTAAATAATATAATAATATTGTTGAAATATATTATATTATTATATTAGAAAACTATATATAATTTAATTAAATCTTTTTAATAATTATTTGAATATAATATATTTTAATATTTATTAATTTTTATATCATAATTCAAATATATTATAATAATGTTAGTAAATATATTATATATAATGAAATTTTATAAAAAATATTTAGTTTAAATAATATAATAATATTGTTGAAATATATTATATTATTATATTAGAAAACTATATATAATTTAATTAAATATTTTTAATAATTATTTGAATATAATATATTTTAATATTTATTAAAACATTAAATATCATAAACATAAAAGTTCAAATTATTAAAAATTCCATAAAGTTAGTAAATTTCTATAAAGTGAAGAGTAAATGCATTTCACCCTGTCTTATCAAACAGTACTTAGATCTGACGAATAACGGAAATGATACGATGCATAACATTCAGTGCAAGTGATGGCATGCGGCATGCATCCATGCCCCGATGCATTTTTCGGGGCTGGATAGACGCTGCCAAATTGCATAACATACATCAATGATTTTGTCTCTTTAAATGTACTAGGCATTTTGATTGTAAGTAGATGATTTATGAAAACTGTGAAATTCATTATCAACTCCAACACTCCAAACTCCTTAAAATTAATCTACACCCAAAATTTGAATTTCTTTAATAAACATCCTTTCATTTTGTTTCCTATTCACTAATTTAAAAAAAACTATTTCTGTAGTAGTTGCATTTCCTTAAAATTAACACCTACCCTATTAAATGATATTAAGAGTTCCTAAAAAAATTGTACAGATGTCAATTAATAATAGTTTATTATGCCAATTTTTTTTGTTTTTTTAAAATAAAACAACTTTTTAAAAGCCTATCGGCTAGGGTAACGTGGAAATGAGCTAAAAAATTGAATGGTAGTTCTGACATTGGAACATGCCGTTTGGCGCGCCTGGGATGGATATGACGTCGCGGGGCTTCATAGATGTAATCAATTAACTATTCAATGTAATATTTTCCAGAAAGTAGGTGTCGAGTAATAATGCAAGGAAGGTTTGCTTGTAGGCAGATTTAATGCTAATTTAATGCACATGTAATATATATTCGCCTTTGTTTTGGCATCTCAGACATCGGTTGCGCGACATCATCTATGGACCATAATGGCGGCGAGGCGGTGAGTCCCATTGGCCAGATTTTCAGTACTTCGCTTCTGTCCCTCTGCATCCAAGCCATATTTGAGCTGGAGCAACCTATAGATGTGTTCACAATGAAGAAAGCCATCATGGACATTTTTCTGTCGTCCAACCCCCGTTTTTCCTGCATAATGGTGTGTTGTTTCTCCTTATTGACTACCACATAAGATATTTTTGGTCTCTCTGATGTTAAAAGTTATTCTCTTTTATTATTATTATATGTATTAGATTCCCAGAGTCTATGATGTCATTCTTGTTTGACGGCAGACCGAGGACATGCATTGGGTGAAAACTGAAGTGAACGTGGATGATCATGTAATTGTTCCACACTTCCCTCCTGGCCAAACTGAGTATGATGAGTTTGTGAATGATTATATCTGTAACATGCACCTTACCCCTCTTCCTAATAATCGACCCCTCTGGGAGCTGCACTTTCTGAACTGCCATACAAGCAAGGCGAGAGCCACATTGATCATAAATATGCACCATTCTTTAGGTGACGGTACTTCTCTCATGTCCTTAGTCTTTTGCTGTTTCACCAGAGCAGAAGATCCCAATCTTCCCCTCACCTTTCCTTCTTTCAAATCTCTGCCTCGCAAAATTAGTCCATCATCTTATCCATGGTTTTCGGCCGAGTTTATGTATTACATGTTACACAAGCTATTTGTGCCTGTGCTTGTTTTGCGGTACACAGTTCCTGATTTCATTAGCAGCTTACTAAGAATGATGTGGATGGGCGATAGCAAGCTACCCATTCGAGGGCCTCCTGGAGTGGAGATGCTGCCTAAAGTTATGAGCCATGTCACCTTCCCCATGGATGACATTAAAAAAATAAAGAATTCCATCGGCGGAGTAACTTTTTTCATCTTACCCTCATTTCATATCTACTCTTTCTAACTCCTTCATCATGCCATGCTTATTTGGGTAACATGTTTTTGCAGACGGTGAATGATGTGATAATGGGCGTAATCTTCTGCGGTTTTCAACGATACCTGAAAAAGACTCATTCTCATGGTAAGAGTTGCGACAATGGATATAATAAAGTCTTTGACAAGATCAAGAGTAAGGAAATAACAGAATCAAGAGTAACAGGGCTTCTTACAATGAATACAAGAGCATCGTCAGGATTGAAGGTCGTACGCAATCTTCTTTAGTCTGGTCTAAGGATTTAGGAAATATTGTGACTCACAAACCATTCATAATAGACAATGTCTTATTCTTTATTTGTTTGGGTTTTGCAGGATATAAAAGACATGGTGAAACCTGAAAGTGGAGCACCATGGGGAAACCACTTTGGGCTGTTACATGTACCCATGCCCACCGCTAATGAGGCGAGTCCATTAGATTTCGTGCGCAGAGCCAAAAAAGTCATAGATCGGAAGAAAATGTCACTTGAAGTCTTCGCTACCAGTGGACTAGTCACTTACCTGGGCCGACAGGTATGCGAATTCATTACTTTTAAACGAGGGAGTACTAGTCTCGAATTACAGCTTGCACAATTATGTCTTGCAGGCATCTGCTATTTGTACGTATAACATGGTTGCAAATGCAACGTTAACAATATCGAATATGATCGGCCCGATGGAGAAGATAGCCATAGATCAAATTCCGGTGAAAAACATGTTTTTCTCGATATCCGGTTTGCCTCAGGTAAGTTATTTGCCAACTAGAGCTCAAAACTGTTTGTTTCCTAGTTTACATCTTTATCTACCACCTAATAATCTGTTGTTTTGACGTAATGTTGGGTTTTACAGACGCTTCTTTTGACGGTGGTGAGCTACATGGGAAAATTACGGTTGGAAGTGATTGGCGTCAAAGGTTACGTAAACAGCGATACTCTGGCCAAGTGTTTTGCCGAGTGCTTTGAGGAGATGGAGGAGGCCTCCAATGTATCATAGACTATCTATGGCAATGTGGAAATTAAAAAACTTTTATTATTCTATTCTATCTATTGCAAGTGACATTTCCTTCGATCTATTGTTTATTTCAAAGTATGTACGTACTAAATTTTGGAGTATTCATTAAAATTGACTATTATTCTATTACATTTTATTTAAAAATTAAATATTTTTTGTACTTTTTCATTTATTAATGTTGAGAGATATTTTATAATGATAGCAATAGGTGGAATGTAATGAGGTGTTAACAAAAAGTATTATTTTTATTTGAAATTTGACAATCATTTAACATCAAAATGATAAAATTTAATAATTAACATAATATTTTCAAAATAAAAAACAAATAAAATTTATGTGTTCATAAGTATAATAAATGAAATAGTTTCAAAGTAAAATAAAATAACATCAAATTGATATTTCAAGCATTTTATAGATAGATGTATTTAAGATATCTACATGCCTTAGGAAATGCTATTAAATAAAAAAGTAATATAGCTTCCTAAGATATATTCCAATACAACTTGGGTGTATCATTTCCAAATTTATCATTAAATTATTAGTGTTTCATTAATTGAAGTTGGTTAATACTTTTTAATTGCTATATCTTATTAACCTTTATTCGTACATAGTAAATTATGGATGATATATAATTAATTTAATTTTTAATTAATAAATAATATTAATCAACCATAATTAGTTTTTTGAAATTATTGTAAAGTTCAAATTATTATTTTATAATTTTAATATTTTTAAAAAAAAAAATTTAAACATAATTAATTGAGCTCTCTATTAAAAATATTTTAAAAATTTAAATATAACATTTAATTTTAATTTAATTTTTTAAAAAATATTCATTATCTTTCATCTATTTAATTTATAATTCATTCTTGGTCTTGAAAATTGGTGGGTGAGTTTTAGGATGATGGCGTTGCGCGGAGTTCTGGTTCGTGCTAGGGCCTGCGTGCCTTAGCCCGACCTGCGTCTGGTCTCTGTGCTCGCTGGCGAGCTTATTTACTACTTTCAGGGGGTCGTTGTTTGGTTGGCAGGGGCGTGCGGTGCTCAGACAGGGGTCTTGGCCATTTTTTTGGCCCATGGGTGGGCGTTTCAGCTTGAAATCTGTCTTTGGTGAGTCCTCGGTGGGGGGCATGCGGATTGTGGGTCTCCTACCCCGCCTCTCTCTCATTTTTGCTTAGTCTTGGTTCATTGCTACATGGAGAATCAAGGTATAGCCGCTTCTCAGCTTTCCTTCGGAGATATGGAGATGGGTGAGCCGTCTTCTTTGTTGCATGTCAGCGATAAGGACCAGACTGGTAAACCCCAATCTGGGGAAGGTGTTTCCCCTTCAAAAGGGATGTTTCGATTAAGAAAAGTAAATGGATGTTTGTAGAGATCCGAGGACCGGCTAGTTTTGGTTATTCAACCCGCGCAAGTTTCGGAGGATGTCGAATACTGGTGCAATCATGCTCTTATTTGCAAATTTTTGGGCCTTCGCCTTTCTTTGCCTATGCTGGAATCCTGGGCACGCTGGGTGTGGAACCCAAAAGGAAATATGGAGATTCTGTTAGCAGCTAATAACTATTTTTTGGTTATTTTTTCAAGCATGTCGGACAGGAATAGGGCATTTGAAGGAGGCCCTTATTTCTTTAACCAGGTGGGGCTCTTCATCAAGCCTTGGCACATGGGCTTCAACTCTGCTGAGGAGATCCCCTCGCGAGTTCCTGTGTGGGTTCGCTTACCGAGGCTTCCTTTGGAATTCTGGAGGGAAGATATTCTTCACTCAATCTCTTTGCTTCTTGGAAAACCTGTGGGTTCGGCTACACAAACTCAAGATCGTAAGGTAATTTATTTTGCCCGTATTTGTGTAGAAGTTGATTTAAATAATCCGTTGCCAGATTCTATGGAGATTTGCTTGGGATCATTTTCCTGGATCCAACAGCTGGATTACGAGACCCTTCCATTTAGATGCAGAATCTGCCATGAATATGGTCATTTACATCGCAGATGTCCCAGGAATAAGTCTTCCCCCATGGCTGCCCTTGGACCTCCTACGGAGGACAAGGGGAAGGCTTTGTTGTCTAATGGACTTGTTGATAGCGAGGGATTTATTCAGGTTAAGTCCCGTAACAAAGGAAAAGGTAAGAAGAGAACTTGGATGGACAGACAGAATGAAGGCACCTTTAATAGGTTTGATGCTCTTGGTGACTTGGTCCAAGAGGAAGGTACTCTAGTTGAGCTCTCTTCTGGGGCTAAAGGTCAGCATGAGGTTCAAGATGAAGATGCAAAGAAGGAAGATCAAATTTATCTTCAGGGGACCAATAGGTTGGATAGTTGGCTACTGATTTGCCTCAAGTTCAGGATATTGGAGATTTTCGGGGGTCACAGGGTACAAAGGGCTCAGTTATGGTGGCTTCTGATCCCCTTATTCCTAAGGGGACCTCAGATTCTGTAAAGGGTAATAAAGCTCCTCCTGTCTTAGGGCTACAATAGAAATCCTTCAAAAAGGGGCCTTTAGATAAACCGTCAAAGAGTGGTAGGAAGACTAATCAAGAGAAGGTGAAGATTATGGGTGATACTTTAGTTGAGTCTAGGTCTGTGAAACCCATTGATTCTCACTTCTCCCACCCCCATAAATGATTGTTTTGTCATGGAATGTAAGGGGGTTGAACAACATCCCCAGACAAAAGGTTGTTCGCAGACTAATTGAGTCTCAGTCTCTCGATGTGGTCTTTATTCAGGAAACTAAGCTTATAATGGATGGTTTGGCTAATTGTGCTTCGCGTATCTGGCCCCAGGGCTCTTGGCAGGGAGTGGGTGCTTTGAACAGTTCGGGGGGGTGGCTTGCTTCTGGAACCCAAGGAAAGTTTCCCCCTTATGGTGGATTTCTAGTCGGTCCTCCATTTCTTTAGTTGCCTCTAGCTTTGAGACTGGAGAAAGGTGTCTTTTATCTAATATTTATGCTCCTACTGATTTTTCAGGTAAGTCTCATTTATGGGCTCATATCAGATTCATCCGGTCCTTGGACCCGTTTCTCCCATGGATTATGGCTGGGGATTTTAATGCTGTTATTAGTTTGGATGAAAAATGAGGGGGGTTAGCCAGGCTAGACCCGTCTTCAAATCTGCTCAGGGATATGATTAGTTCCTTGAATCTCATAGATGTGAAGCCAACCAATGGTGTCTTTACTTGGAATAATTAGAGATGTGGTGTTGAGGCTATCTCAGAAAGGCTTGACAAATTTTTGGTTTCCTGCTATTGGATGAACAACAGGTGGATCACCAGTTCTGAAATTCTTGACTGGAGGGGCTCTGACCACTGACCTATCAAGCTCTCTATCACCTCATATGGAGTCACCAAAAATCCCTCTTTCAAATTTCAGTTGATGTGGTTAAGAGACCTGTCTCTTCCAGACCTTATGTTGGATTGGTGGTATGAAGGGATACCTGCCCATGGGACGACCATTTTTACTTTTAGTAAGAGGCTTCAACATGTGAAGTACAGGCTTAAGAGATGGAATAAACAATATTTTGGGAACCTGCATGCTCAGAAGATAGCTGCTCAGTCCAAGTTGGATAATATTACTCGTCAGATTCGGGACCAAGGGTTGACCTCTGATCTAAGTAAAGCTGAGTCCTCAACTCTTAAGGGACTTGAAGAGTGGGAGCTTAGGGAGGAGATTTTCTGGAAACAGAAATCTCGTGTTGATTGGCTTTAGGAGGGGGATAGGAACACTGCTTTCTTTCATAACTCGGTTAAGGCTCAGAGGTAGGGGAATTCTATCTCCTCTCTTGTCTCGACTGAAGGAGCTCAGATCTATTCTTGTGAAGAAATTTCTAGGAAAGCTGTCAATTATTTTTCTAATCTTTTTACTAGAGAGGATCTTACTGCTGGGACCGAGGAGCAGGCCATCTTGGATTGTATTCTCCACCTGGTCTCTGCTAAGATGAATGGGGCTCTGTTAAGTCCTATCTTGTTACCTGAATTTGAGAGAGTTGTGTTCGCTATGAAAAAAGGTAAGGCTCCTGGCTCGGATGGATTTTCGATTGAGTTTTTTCAAGAATTCTAGGAAATAATAAAGTTTGATCTCCTAGATGTGGTTCAGGAATCACATAGAAACAAACAGATGCTGAAGTCTTTGAATTCTACTTTCTTGGCTCTCATACCTAAGAAGGAGGGGGCTAATCGATTGGGTCAATTTAGGCCTATAGCGTTATGTAATGTTGTCTATAAGATCATCACCAAATTGATTGCTGAGAGACTCAAACCACTCCTTGGTTCTTTGATCTCTGCTGAACAGGGTGGTTTTGTTGAAGGAAGACAAATTTTGGATGGGGTTGTGATAGCTATGGAGGCTATTCACTCTATGGCTGCCTCTAAGGAGAAAGCTATGTTTATTAAACTTGACATGGCTAAAGCTTATGATTGGGTGAGTTGGGAGTTCTTACAGAAAATTCTTTTGGCTTTTGGTTTTGATGAGGAGTGGGTGAATTGGGTTCTTAGCTGTGTGACCTTGTCCTCCTTCTCAGTTCTCATTAATGGGGAACCTTCATATTTGTTTCATGCTTCTTGGGGACTTCGGCAAGGGAACCCTTTACCTCCCTATTTATTCATTATCATGGCAGAGGGTCTTGGCAGATTTATAAAATCTCAGGTGAGGCAGGGTCTTATCCAAGGTTGGAGTTGGAACAATAATCTTCCTTCCTACTCTCATCTTCAGTTTGTGGATGACACTGGGTTGTTGGGCATGGCTAGAATCAGTGAGGCAGTGAATTTCAAGAGAGCTTTGGATATCTATTTGAAAGCCTTAGGTTAGAATATTAATGATGATAAGTCTTCCATTTATTTCTTTAATACTCCTTGGCTTATTCAAAGCAGAATTAGGATTCTTAGATTTCAAATCGGTTCCCTTCCTTTGATGTACCTTGGGATCCTAGCGTAGAGACTACTGGCAGGGGATTTTGGATAAATTCTGGAGTAAGGTTAGTCACTGGACTTACAGATGGTTATCTTCTGCTGGGAGAGTGGTTCTCCTAAAGACTGTGTAGTCTCTCCCCATTTATAGGTGTTGTGTTCAGGTCCCCCCTTCCAACTTTGTGAGAGATTTTGATGCTCTATCTCAGCAATTCCTTTGGTCTGGTAGCCTTCTATCCTCAAAGTGGAGTTTAGTCAAGTGGGAGTCTGTTTGCAGGCCGAAGCATGCTGGTGGCCTTGGTCTTAGGTCGATGGCTCTTGTTGTCACGGCTTTGGCTGCCAAGCTGTACTGGCGATGGTGCAACAGTCAGGATCAGGATTGGGCCAAGATTCTTGCCCACAAGTATTTCCCTGGTGCTGATTGCCTTGATGTACCACGGCTTGCTTTGGTGGGTAAAGGTTCTTGTATTTGGGATACTCTTAAGAAGAGAGCTCAACTTATTGAGGGTCTCTTCTGGATTTGTAACAGAGGCTCCAATGCTCTATTTTGGCAGGACTCTTGGGATGGCCACCCTCCCATTCTTTCTAGCTTCCCTCAGCTTCAGCCTTTGTGCCATATTTTTACTGATGCTGGTTGGTTTAAGGTGGAGCATTTTAAGACTATCAAGCGTATGGGTTAGGTGGAGGTGACTTGTTGGAAGGACCCTCAGGAGTGGCCTATGGGTGACTCTGATGAGGATCATGTTATTCTTACTAAAGCGTTGGAGGGTAGGTTCTACAACTCCCTCAATATGAGGGACGCTTTGGCTTGGAGTCCTAGCCCAAAAGGTAAATTTACTATTGCTCAAGGCTATGCTATACTTGACAGGAACTTACAAGGTCTAGCTAAGGTGCATTGGTGGAAGAAGGTTTGGAATAATTTTTCTTGGCCCAAATGTAATTTTTTCTTATGGTTGTTGGCTCAGAAGAAATGCCTCACTTGGGAGAATTTTCGCAAATGAGGTTTTCAAGGACCTTCTGTTTGTTTCCTTTGTTTGAACAATGAAGAATGTACCTCCCACTTTTTTTTTCTTTGCCCTTTTTCTAGAGAGATATGGCACAGATGGTGGGAGGCTTGGCGTCATGGTTGTATTCATGCTACCTCCCTAATTGATTTTTGGGAAAGTTTGGGCAGGCCTCCAGCAAAGACTTCTTTCCTGCAGGTGGCCTAGACGGTTGGGCCGATTTTTATTCTCTGGAACCTTTGGCTGGAAAGGAACCGCATAATTTTTTGTGGCTCCAAATTAGGAAGTTTTCAATTATGGAAAACGATACTTAGTAGGCTTCAGGAGACTATTTCTGCGAAGTGTGATATGTCTGAAAGTATTGATCCTGGTGATCATGCTATTGTGAGGAATTTGAACCTGGGGGATAGTAGATGGGGATGCATTGTTGGAAAAAGACCCCACCATGTCAAGCAACGGGTTTGTCGAGATGGGAGGTGGACACCTCCCCCGGTTGGGATCTTGAAGATTAATACTGATGGTTCTTCTCGTGGGAACCCTGGACATGCTGGTATTGGGGGTATAGGTAGAGGTAATGATGGTGGTGCAGTTTTCCTCTTCTCTATTTACAAAGGTCAACACTCTAATAATCTAATGGAGGCCCTTGCTATTAAGATTGTTGTTGAGAGGTGATGCTCTTTAGGCTGGAGGAGGATCATCTGTGAATTAGATTCTCAGATTGTTGTGGATATGTTGAACAACCAGAGTTTGGAGGATGTTAGTTGAAAATTAGACTCTTTAGTCAAACAGATTCTAAGTCTATGTAGTTCCTTGGATTCTGTCTCCTTTTGTCATATCCCTAGAGAATGGAACAGAGTGGCTGATTGTTTGGTGAAGTGGGCTTCAGAGAACGTGGATGGTTGGGATATTAGTGGAAGGGATGAGTTACCTTCTGAGTATTGTGGGACCGTTGAACAGTTGTTATTGGAAGATAGGAATATGTAGTGTTGTTGTTGGCCTTTGGCCTTTTCTCTGTATTTTGGATTTGATTGAATAAATTTTTACCCCTTCTTTTTAATTTTTTTTTTTTTTATAATTCATTCTTCATTTCCTCTACAAATGTTTATTTAATATCACACTAACAAAATAATTCATTTTAGAAGTCATTAATTATATTGAAAAGAAATATTTGAATGAAGTGCCTCATGGTGGGTGTGTATGTTAAAATATGTAATCTAAATGAAAACAAAAACATAATTAATAGAACATTATACTGAAGAAATTGCTAATTAATTTAATTTTAAACAAAGAAACAAAACTTTCTCAGAAGCGTTCCATCTTCCTCTATCTCTAGAGATTCGAAGCTACTGCTCTCAGATTTGTGTAAGCTCAGCTTCTCCAAATGGCTGCTGTAGAATGAGTTATGCAAAAGGAAATTCTATCCTATATGCTAGTGAATGTGAAAATGCTCACGGATATGGATAGGGGCTGTGGATTATGCACAGGGGCTGTAAACGGAAGATAACATGATTCTATGCTATGATTCTATGCTATGCTATGCTATGAAACTTGAATATTGTGAATGCTAAAAGCTTAATGCAAATTAACTATAATTTTCTTACTGAAAGCTCCTATCTCATTTGGAGTACCCGACAGTTTTATTTATAGTTTTTTGCAGGCACAATCCTGGCTAGCAAGGATCAACGGCTGTAAGATTGTCTGGTGGAATTGAAAGGTGAGAGATGGAGAGGTTGAGAAGAAGATGGAAGAGGTTGGAAGGTTGGAGAGAAGAATGGATTCCTGTCTTCAACCCACGGGAACAAGCTTGCACAGAAACAGAGAAAATTAATTTTTCTGTTTTGACCGTTTGCTTCCACAGATGTTGAAGATAATCCCCAAATTAAATAAATAAATAAATTTATTTAATTTCATTTATTGAGTTTGATTTTTGATTTTTAGAACTATGGAAGATTTAATTAAATATTTTGTAATATTTAATTGTAATGTGACTTTAGAATTAATTAAATATTTTAGAAATATTTAATTACAAATTGATATTAGAAGAATATATTTAGAAGAGAGGAATATTTAATCTTTTATTTGAATAAAAATATCCAAGTCAAGATTATTGATAATTAATATAAATAAATCATAATGTTTATTTAATTAATTAAGAAATGAATAAGAAAAGATGATTAAATAAATTTATTTATTTAATCAAAATGAAAGAATGAACAAATATAAATAAATTATTTAAATTTATTTATACGTAGATGGAATTGGAAGATTTTAATTAAATATTAAAAATATTTAATTAATTACCAGACAATGTGATGTGACCATTTTTAGGTGTATACATTTTGCCCCTCTTTGAAGTGATGTGTTTTACGCATTGCTTCAAAGAATTTTGAAATTTGCCCCAGATTTTGACTGTCAAAATGTCGATAGGTATATGCCCCCGCAAACGATGAATCGATAATATTTTAAATTTTTGTGAATTTTTTATTTTTTATTTTTTTTAGATTTTTGTGGATTTTTTTGATTTTTTGACTTTGAAGATGTCGATTCATCGTTTGAAAATAATAATGTGAAGAAACTACCCCGAAGAGATATGAAATGAAAAATTGATGAATAAATTGCCCCTGCTATGTTAAAATGTGATAAAACCCACCAATTTTACCCTTATATAGGTTAAAAATGTCATTTTCAATTTTAACCTAGTAAAATTTGCAAATTTTTGAGCTCTGATTTGATAATTATGGCACTTCCTGTTCACCAGCACCGTTTCGAGCATATCCGACGACATCAGCGGCCAGCACACTATGGACCTCCGGTATGTATCCCGTAAATCTCCTGCTTTTCAAAAAAAATTCGTTCGTGGCACGTTTTCCAATGTTTTAAATATAGAAAACTTTATTTTAGCGCCTTTAATGTTTTTCGTAGCACATATGAGAATTTTCGTAGTGCAGTTGATTCCATAGCACATTTGATAGATTTGGTAGCGCCCTTAATGTTTTTCGTAGCGCATATGATATAATAGCGCCCGTAATAAAAAGCGTAGCGCCCTTGATCAATTTTGTAGCGCCAATGATTCTATAGCACCGATGATGAATTCTATAGCGCATTTAACCAATTTTGTAGTGCCTTTAATTATATGTTTTTGTGACTGATAAATTTGTTCCCAAAGTTGTTGGAAAACAAATAAGAACTGATAAATTTACTTTTAAAGTTGTTAAAAACAAATATGATAGATAAGTTTGCTTCTAAAGTTCTTAGAAAGAAACATGATGTTGATTATCTGCTTTCCATGACGATGAAAAACAAATAGTTTGGTTGATTTGTTTGCCTCTATGGCTGTTTAAAACAAACATGATATTGATATTATTTGCATTTCATGATGATGAAAAATAAATAATTTGATGTTCAGTTTTGATTGATACGTTATGATGATTTGATATTGATTTTGCTTTGATGATGTGTCAACAGGAGAGATTGGGTGTATTGCAGTTACGAGAGACATTTCCGAGCACGTGGACATTGATTCCACAGTTATTACAGTCAGATTGAGATGTGATTGAGGCCTGTGGACTGAGATCATTGCTTGATATGCCTGAGGTTCGCCTCAACAGGGCTTTATTGACAGCACTTGCAGAGCGGTGGCATAGCGACACCAACACATTTCATTTACCGACTGGAGAGATTATAGTGACTCCTGAGGATGTATGTCGTATCCTGAGGATCCCAGTGATGGGGGAGATAGTGGTTTTTGATAGCCGAGAGGCTGGAGGCACTGATGCTTTGAGGAGGATTTTCAGAGATGATCACATCGCCAGATATTTCATCCCATGGGGCGAGATTACAGATACATACCCGCCTTTACTAGCTGTACTTGCAGGATTTATTGGAGGTGTATTATGCCTCGACCATAGGTCGAAGGGGTTCGCGATCGGGTGGGGTCATGTTTTGGAGAGTATGGTGATACAGGGGACACGGTATGCGTGGGGTACATGCATGCTAGCCCACTTATATGATGAGTTACATCATATTGTATACGGTAGAGGCCGGAGTTTTGTTGTTGGGTGCTCATTATTACAGATATGGGCATGGGAGCACTTTGCTATTTTACGTCCATTGACTCGAGGACAGTGACCAGCTGGTTGATCGTACAGATGGAGATATGCTCATATTATCGCTCAGCCGAGACTGGGCAAACTAGTACATTGGCAGCAACTATTGGATAGTCTGGATATAGTATGCTGGAGACCATATTTAGATTGTGAGCCATGGCCAGAAGATGCGAGAGAGATGTCGTATGTATGTACTTCTAGATTTTTGATTGGGTGGACTCCATGTATTATTGAGAGATTTCTTGCTGGACGAGTATGTCGGCAGTTTGGACAGATTCAGGGTATGCCTGTGGGTTCGGCCATTTATGCACGGCGACAGCCAGAGCTTGTTGTATGGGGTCCACGGATTTCATATGAGACAGTGGTAGCAGAGTTCATCAGTTTGGGAGCAGTGATGTGGGATTACCGAGTGGATGTCCTTGACGCAGGGACAACACCAGAGTATTTCCAGTATGTCCTAGAGCATCCGACACCGCGTATGTTTGATCCTGATGAGGCTATTGCTCCTATTGTTGCACAGAGACGACGACAGAGAGACTTAGCGTCAGAGGATGATGATTCAAAGGATAGTGATGATGATGAGAGTGGAGGAGATGATGACTCAGAGGGAGATGATGGTGGTGATGGTAGGGGTGGAGATAGAGGTGGCAGGAGAGGTGGTAGGAGAGGTGGCAGAGGTGGTAGAGGCGGACTATGGATGAGACATACAGACCCATCTCCTTCAGTAGATCTGACATTATCAGGTCAGCTCTCCTCTTTACAGAGTACAGTACAGAGTTTGCAGACTCAGCTAGCACAGGCACAGGCTTTGATTTCACAATTGCAGGGACAGTTGACTTCGGTTACTGCTGAGAGGGATACAGCGAGACAGCGAGGTGAGCAGGCCATTGCTTTGGCAGATAGCCTACAGAGAGTAGCAGGTAGCACTTTGACTGGTGATATGATGAGAGAGGTGACCAGAGCCACCTCGAGAGGCTGAGTTTTACAGGACTAGATATCATGATGCGGTTCCACCTGAGCGGAGGGAGAGTTATGCTCAGTCACGGTCTACTCATGGTCGCTCTCGTACTACCAGTAGAGGTGTGACACAGCCATTACCTCCAGGAGGGCCACCAGGGACAGGCGAAGCAGGTCCATCAGGGGCAGGTGGTATAGGTCTCAGACCAGCTCCATCAGAGGATAGCACTACCTAGTGCATTGTAGATGATATTTTCATGATATTCTGTTGAGACATTTTGTATACACCTTGAGATGATCTCATTTTTGATGATGTTATATCATTTGTAGTTGACATCCTTGTACATTTTGACATTCATTTTTGAGATATATGAAATGCAGCGATGATTTATGATGAGATAAATGTGTCTATATGATGTGTGTGATATGATGGTTTCATATTATATATGTGTACATGATTTATAAGATAAAATCTATTTGATGAATGAATGTATATGTTGATGATGTATATGATGTATGCTTTGATTTTATGATTTTCTAATGCAAATATATATGAAAAATGTATGAAATGATGTTTTTGTGAATGTCAAAATATACTCAGTCATGTAGTCGAAAAGATATAAACCATTTGATTCTTTGGCAGCTTTTTGGGAAATTTATGAATGCAAAATGCAAATTCTAACATGAATGCAATCTATATTAACCATGCAGGATATCCATACAATATTGCCATTTGGAGAGCTTATTCATGCTTTTTGTATCATCATAGAGCTTTGAAATGTTGAAAGTTAATACAAGCATCAAAGGGTATGTTAGCACCAGTGATGACCGAAGTATTGCTTTCATGATTTTTAATATAGCAAGTTAATACAAGCATCTAGGTATATTTAAACCGAGATGACCTGAGTATTGCTTGCATAAACAGACAAGAGTTAACCCGTTTCCCATGCAAATTCCGAAATGTCATCCATGATACATAGTAGAGCATGTCTTGCAACCAATTTGCATAGTACTAATGATTTCCTCGCAAACAGCAGACAAAGAAAAAAAATCATACTCCTTCCTTGCTTTTCTAGTTCAGTACATCATTGAATTGCTCCAGAGATACGATAGAAAAATCAAACAACCATTCAAATTTTGCTTAAAGTATTTCAAACATTTATTCAGATTAAGATCATCCAAACTGATTATCATCATTAATATTCTTGTTTCAATAATTGCTTAGATCATGTTGTTTTGATGTCAATTGGCATTGAATAAGCATGTTGTGGTTGATTTGATATGGCAATGTTTGTTGTACTTTAACAAACCGTCTTGTATCTATTTTGCGATGTTTGAAAAGCTCATTGTCCCTCTCTTGTTCAATCTATGTTTCTGCGTTTGCCTCCAGTGTAAACACAACCCAAAGATGAAAGGTATATACAAATTTCATCAAGCCATGATGAAACATAAGGATCCCTGTCATATGATATGGATATAAAAGATATATACAGATGATAGATATGGATGAATGATGCCGAAAGTGAATACAAGACATAAACTAATAAATCGAGGAGCCCATTTTGATCACAAGTAGCGCCTGTTTGCCAGGTTTTCACCACTTGTTTTTATTGCACTTTTTCATGATTTTTTTTATTTTTTTGATTTTTTCAGACTTTTATGATTTTATTTTTTTCGTGACTTTTTATGATTTTTTGATTTTTAAGGACTTTATAATTTTTTTTTATTTTTTCAGGACTTTTTAGACATAGAACTTCTTCAAATGAATACTATTGATCGGTTCTTCAAATAGGTCCCCTTCTGACGTGGATAACTGATATGCACCAGAATCGTATGCTGCAATGACAACAAATGGACCAAGCCAGTTAGGTTCAAATTTCCCTTTCTTTTCTCTGTCTTGCTGATTACGTGGATTTTCTCTCAAGACTAAGTCACCCACTTGAAATGTCTGTGGTTTAACTCTGTGATTATAACTACAAGACATAATCTGTTGATAACCTTTCAAATGGTCAGCTGCATGTTGACGTCTTTCATCTAACAGTTCTAACTCTTGGAGGCGAGAAACTCTGTAGTCTTCATTACTTATCAATCCCTTGAGTGAGACCCTAAGCGAAGGTATTTCAACTTCTAGTGGTAAGATTGCTTCTGCTCCATAGACCAAGGCATATGGTGTAGCTCCTGTTGGTGTGCGAACACTTGTTCTGTATGCCCATAAAGCTGGGTTTAATTGGACATGCCAATCACGTTCGACATCATTTACTGTCTTCTTCAAGATCTTCAAAATGGTTTTGTTGGAAGCTTCCGCTTGACCATTACCCTGTGGATAGTAAGGTGTAGAGAACTTGTGTTGGATATGAAATCTTTCACAAAGTTCCTCCACATCCTGATTCTTAAAAGGCCTTCCATTATCAGTGATAATAGAATTAGGAATTCCATATCGACAGATAATGTAATTTAAGATAAATGAAGATATTTGTTTACCAGTCACTGTTGTCAGAGGAATAGCTTCAATCCATTTTGTAAAATACTCCGTAGCTGTGATGATAAATTTATGTCCATTTGATGATGAAGGATGTATTTTACCAACAAGATCTAGTCCCCACTGAGAAAAAGGCCATGTAGAAGTGAAAGGTTGCAGTTCCTACGCAGGTGCATGAATAAGATTCCCGTGGATCTGGCATTTAGAACACTTCTTGACACAAGTAAAAGAATCTTTCTCCATGGTAGGCCAATAGTATCCCATTCTGACAAGTTTCTTGGCTAAGGTCAAACCACTCGAATGAGTTCCACAAATACCACCATGAACCTCTTGTAAGGCTTTTTCAGATTCATCAGGTTCAAGACATCTAAGGAGTGTACCATTAAGACCACGTCTGTACAGGATATTGGCAATTAAAATATAACGAGATGATTGGCGTATAAAGTTCCTTTTCTAGTTTCGAGATAAATCCGGAGGTAAGATGTTATCTTTGAGGTAGGTATAAGTCTTGCCATATAAAGGTGAATCAGAACTAGTTAAATGACATATGACTTGGGTCTCAGGATTATCATAGGCAGGAGAAAACAATTGTTCCACTAAGAATTCATGCTTGATTTGATCTTCTGATAATTGTAATAATGAAGCAATGGTATCCATTGCATCTGTAGCTTTATTATCAATCCTTGATATTTGTGAAAACTTAATTGACACAAAATACTTTTTATAATCATCCACCACGTTCTTATAAGGTATCAACTTATCATCTTTAGTTTGATAGTCATCATTTATTTGATTAATGACAATTTGTGAATCACCATAGACCTGGAGCTCTGCAATCCGCCATTCCAATGCTATTTTTAATCCTATGAGCAATGCCTCATATTCAGCTATGTTATTTGTGCAAGGGAACATCAATCGATATGATCATGAGATGGTATGTCCTTCAGGTGTAACAAAGAGAATCCCTGCCCCCGAGCCATATTGTGTATAAGATCCATCAAAGTACAATGTCCATGATTTCTGAATTGTTGCTGTGAAGACATCTGCATCAGGAAACTCAATGTGCATTGGATTTTCTTCTTGTAAAGGTGCTTCAGCCAACTGATCGGCAATAACCTGTCCTTTAATAGCTTTTCAATCTACATAGTGAATGTCAAACTCACTTAAGATCATTACCCATTTTGCAAGTCTTCCTATTAAAGTAGCTCTACTTAATAGGTATTTTAATGGATCAATCTTTGTTATCAACTTAATTGTATGAGCCAACATATAGTGTCGCAACTTTTGAGAAGCAAATACCACTGCAAGGCAAGCTTTTTCAATGAAACTGTAGTTTAATTCATGTCTTGTTAAGGTTCTGCTGATATAATATATGGCCCTTTCCTTACCTGTAGAATCTTCTTGTGCTAGCAATGCTCCCAAAGATACTTCTGTTGCTGAAATATAGAGTATGAGTGGCTCTCCTGAAATAGGTGGAATTAAAACTGGTGGATGCGTAAGATATTGCTTGATCTGACTGAATGCTGCTTCACATTTGTCATCCCATTTGAATGGGACATTTTTATGCAATAAATGTGTAAATGGCAAGCTTTTGTCTGCCAGTTGAGCTATAAACCTTTTGATGGACTGTAATCTTCCTTGCAATGATCGAAGTTGACTAATATTTCATGGTGGGGGCATGTCCATTATAGCTTGTACTTTTTCTGGATCAACCTCTATACCCTTTTCTGAAACAATGTATCCTAGGAGTTTTCCAGATGTAACGCCGAAGACACATTTCTTTGGATTGAGTCGAACATTGAACTTCTCCATTCTAGTAAATATTTTCGACAAGATTTCTAGATGTTCTTCTCGTGTGTGAGATTTGGCAAGTAAATCATCAACGTAATCTTCCATGAATGTATGCATCATGTCATGAAAAATGGTTGTCATTGCTC
>VDFB02281112.1:0-53229 GCA_007258455.2 Sequoia sempervirens | reverse complement strand
GCATGTCCATTATAGCTTGCACTTTTTCTGGATCAACCTCTATACCCTTTTCTGAAACAATGTATCCTAGGAGTTTTCCAGATGTAACGCCGAAGACACATTTCTTTGGATTGAGTCGAACATTGAACTTCTCCATTCTAGTAAATATTTTCGACAAGATTTCTAGATGTTCTTCTCGTGTGTGAGATTTGGCAAGTAAATCATAACCATAGTCTTCCATGAATGTGTGCATCATGTCATGAAAAATGGTTGTCATTGCTCTTTGATAAGTAGCTCCAACATTCTTTAACCCGAATGGCATTACATTCTAGCAATAGGTACCCCAAGGGAATGTGAACACTATTTTATCTTGATCCTCTGGTGCAATTTTGTATCCGTTGTATCCTCGAAAATCCATCCATTAATGAATACATTGCATGGTCAGCAG
The DNA here is from genome assembly GCA_007258455.2 of Sequoia sempervirens. Taxonomy (NCBI): domain Eukaryota; kingdom Viridiplantae; phylum Streptophyta; class Pinopsida; order Cupressales; family Cupressaceae; genus Sequoia; species Sequoia sempervirens. Next base: position 52,802 of record VDFB02281112.1, on the reverse strand, counting down.
TTAAATCAACAATCATATCTATGTTGGGCAAAGGAAAGTCATCTTTGGGACAAGCTTTGTTCAAATCTCTGAAATCTGTACAAACTCTAATCCTTCCATCTGGCTTTGAAACAGGTACAATATTGGAAATCCATTCTGCATAGTCAATAGTCCTAATGAATCCAACATCTAAAAGCTTTTTTAATTCCTCTTTGACCAATAATGCAACATGGATGCATTTTTGAGTTTTTGTTTTACTGTGTTTTTCCCCGTGATTTATAGATAAATGATACATTATCGATTAGATCTAACCCTTGAGGCATATCAGCATATGACCAAGCAAAGTTAATTTGATTCTCTTTCAAGAATTCCATGAATTTCAGGACTTCTTCAACTATTAATGATGCTACAATTTGCAAAATTTTTGGCTGCTCTGCTGTACTTATATTGATTGATTATGTTGGTTTGATCAAAATAGAAGATCTTTCATGATAATGCTTGGGAAGAGTGTCAAGTTTCTCATCCTTCAGTGCCTCAGAAAGGTTTTCACTGTCGGATTCACTCTTTATTTTTCTCTTGTTGTGATCTATCATCGCCATTTTGGTTTTCACCGATAGATCCATCTTTTATTTCATTTATTTTGCAGCTAAGAGTCTTGACACCCTCCTTATCATCAAAATCGTGGAGTATGAAATTTTGTATGAAACAATTGTTTTCCTCATTAGAGGAACAAAGGAAATTTATACGCCCTCATCATCATGAAATGTAGGATATGGATAGGTGCATCATTGTCCCAATCAATAAGTTCTGGATAAACTAAAGGCATAGGATCATTAGGTTGGGTAAGGTCTTGAGCTGTCAAATTCATGATGTGGTTGTCATCTTCATGGTAGACAAGGTCTATGATGGTATTCTCATGTTGATTGTCAATCTCATTAAAATCTGAATTGTCCTCACTTGAGTCATGATCACTTTGTAAAACATAATCAAGTGGAGGCCTTGAACCTTCTCCTTGTATGAGAACAGGTGCATATTTGTGTATGGTATCAACTTGTTTGTCTCTCCAAAATTCATCATTATAAATGGTGTCCCATTCATATTCATTAGAATCAGTATCTAAACTATTCTGCAATTGGAAAACTGATTCATGAGGTTTATCTGACATTGATCCTCCTTCATGAGTTGGTTGTGCTTGTTGTGAAGTAGAGTCTTCTGTATCTTTACCATATCCAAGTCCTGTTTTATCATTTGGATGTATTGAAATAGGTTGAATTGGTTCCACGATTCCTTCTCTTCTTTTTCCTATAGGACCATTTCCTTCATAGCCCATTTTCTACATGATAGCATACCCCTTACCATATTGTTCTGTAGGTAACTTAATGTGCAAGAGAGATTCATCTTCATCTTTGTATAGCCAACTTAGGATGTCCCTATCTTCAGCTTCTTCCTCAGTGATGTTGGCTTTAATGAATTGTCCATCAAACTTTGTGATTGGCATAGAAGCTTGGGACGTAGAGGTTGTTGCAATCTTTTGATTTGATAGGGTTGGCTGACCATGTGACCTCAAAGAAGGAGGTAAGGTAGAAAGGGATAGCGAATATTCACCTACTCCTTTTTCTTTAAAATTTAGTTGAGTGTCAAGATTCTTTGTCAGTTCTTGCAATTGGCCTTGTAGGTTGGAAGAAGAAATAGTAAGAGCCTCCCTATTAGGTGGCACAAAGGCGTCTTGAGTTGCTCGAAGATTTGAACAAGTTTGGGTGCTATTGTAATCAACTTGTATAGTTATTTCCTATCCATCGTGATGGAAACTTAAGGCATTGATGGTACGCTGATGGTACCGGGTTGCATATCATGAATCCATGGATGACCCAAAGTATGTTATAGGGAAAGATCCCAATCTAGAACCCTCGACAAAATGTGTTTTTCTACAATAGGTCCCACTCTTATAGGTAGCATACGGTTTAGTCCTTTAGAAGCTCTTTCTTCATCATCATATGCCTTGATTGTTATTTTCCTTCGTGGGATCAATAGAATTTTTGATATTCCCATGAATTTCATTTTAAGGTACAAATGTTTTGAAAACCAGCTCCTTCATCTATTAAGACACATCTAATTCAATGTTTATGGATCATGACTTCAAGATAAAGCGATGAATTATGTGGATGTGTCATAGAGGCATCATCTTTTTCGGAGAATAAAAGACAAGTGGGAGAAGACAAATGTCCCACCATGGCTTGAAATTTGTTTACATCTAGATCAGTGTCGACAGTTGTGTTTACAAGAGCTTCTTCTAAAATATTCTTGTGTATGGGAGATATTTTGAGAAGTTCAAGAATGGAGATTTGAGCTGATGTTTTTCTCAATTGATCAACTAGATTATAATGATTTGGAGAAGGAATAGTTGTCTTAGATGAACTTCCTTTTAAAACAACTTTTGCTTGTCCTCTCGTAGTCACATTAACCTGTTGATATTCTTGTTTTCCCTTGATTTTGATAACATTAACCCGTTGATCATCAACATAGATGTGACGGATTATATTGACTTCAACATTATTTATGCTTCTTGCTTTGGTATCCGATGTTTCCCCTTTTTGATAGTTCGGCAAAGGATCTTTGAATGCTTGATGATCATCATTGGTATGATGTCCCTCAATTGTAATGGTACCATTGTCAATTAAATCTTGTACCAGATTTTTCAAAGCTTGACAACATTCGCTTCTATGACCTGCCACGATGATAATTGCAATAATATGAGTCATTCCATGATGGTGGTTTGACTCATGGATCATAATATCTTTGTGGTGGTAAGGTGATAACCTTATTATCAAGAAGCTCTTTGAGAGGAGACTCAAGAGATTGACCCAAAGTGGTAAAATTCCATCGATTTGAAAAGAATGGAGGTCTAGACGGATTTGATGTTTGGGTATTGCCAAGATTGTTATTGAAATTACCATGATTTTGATTGGTCATGCTTTCTTGATTGGAGTTTTGTCCTTGTTGTTGGTTGCTCTCGTTGATCGGGTGTTTCGTTTCATTGATTGTCAACGGAGCACTTGATAGGTTGAAGATAGATGGTCTTGTTCTTAGATTGTTTGCATCCACTATACCATCATTGACAACATTTTTATTTCTGTTCCAAAACCTTGTTTTATCATTGTTGTTATTGTTGGATGAACTTGGATTATCGTTTTATCACCGCTAACCAAGGCCCCTTCAATGGTGATTGCATTTTCAATCAATTTTTCAAAGTTATGAGGACAATGAAGATTAAGCCTGTAACTTAGTTCTTGAACTAGGCCATTGATGAAGATATCCATCTTTTCCTTTTCAGGAATAGGACGGGAATATTGCGCAAACAACCTTCTCCATATTTGCAAAAACATAGTGAAGGATTCTCGTACTTTTTGTTTCACTTTACAAAGATCAAGCATTGTTATCTGGTGTTGGATGTTGTAGTCATGTTGTGATATAAATTGATTTATTAACTCCTCAAAGGTTTTGATGGGGGGAGTGATCTTGGAAAGCCACTCCATTGATTGTCCACCCAGACTTCATGGAAACAATTGCATTAAGTAGGTATCATCATAAGCGAATTCTAGAGTCATATTCCAAAAATCTCACATGTTCAATGGGATCAGTTTTTCCATTGTACCTATCAAATTTGGGGATTTCGCACTGTTTTGGAAAAGGGATCATTTGAAGACTCCTATCGAATGGATAAGGAGATATGTCATCCAAAACATACTTCTTTGTTGCACCCCCTTGCATTTCTTTTACTTGCCCTTGTAATTCTTTTATCTGTTGAGTAAGGGCACTAAAATCATTAGAAGGAGTTTCAGGATTTTGTTTAATCCCTTCTATATCAAAATTGTAAGGTAACTTAGCTCCTTGATTAGCTAATGAAATAAAATATCTTTCTTTGTTTCATTCTAAAATCCTTTCCATAAGAGTATGAAATTGGGGATCTTGTTCTGCTTCTTGAAGCTTTTCCTCTATTAATTCATCAACATTAAATGTTTCCTCTTCTTTCTCATTATGGTCACCCATTTTACTTGTGGTAGTTTCTCCTTCATCTTTGTCCATGTGTTTTTGAGATCTCGTGAAAACAGGCATGAGCTTTGTTCCAAATTCTACTAGCTTTTGATCAAAAGAGTGAAATAGTGCAATTTGCAATAGATATGGAAGTCCGGATAGAATGAAGATTCTATGACTTACAAAGGTTTCTAATCTTTAGCTTGTGTGGTTCCCTAATTGAAAGGATGAAAATCCTATTGGCAGGAATTTAAGTAGAAGATCAAGAAAAGGAAAATGATTTTGCACTTTCTGAAGTTTGATCGTAGTTTCGTAAAAAGATGGATTTGTGATAAATGCCTAATGTGATTGAGTTCTCTATTGCAAAAATTTATTTGGACGAGTTGAATATTCAATTGCAAGTTGAGGAATATAACCAAAATGAATACATTGACTATGGTTGTGCCTTTGAGAAAGGGCTCTTCTTTGAAAGAAAGCTCGTGAGTATAATGGTTCTATAGCATAATAATCAATGAAACCTTTAACACAGTCATGATATTAATGAAGAAAGGTTCTATATTTAAGTAAAACCGTTCAACTTTGGTACAAGAATCATCTTTTCTTCAATAGTTTCTTGTAGCTAAGGGGTTTCTTTGGCTTTTTGATCCTTTTGAAAATGGATTTCTTAACAAATGTTGTGGATTTCCAATCTCTTAACATTCGAGTAATCAAGGTGATCATGAGTTTTGGATGATCTTAACTGAATTAATGTTTTGAAAACACTTCAAACAAGTTATAGAATAGTTGTTTTAAGCCCTATGCTAAACATGAAGTGTATGATCAAAATGTTTTTCAAAAATTGTTTTAACAGGTTTTACACATGATAAACATTTCAAACAGATTCACTCTTAGTACTCAGATAGGTCATCATACTAATCAATAGCCCACATCTTAGAACTGTGTCAACTCACACAGTCGTGTCACCCCCGAAAGGGCACCCATGTTTTTGTCTTTTCCAGGTGCGTACTCAGAGTGACGGAAGTGGATACCGGATCCCCTGAGCAAATAGTCCTTGGCAGTTATATGGTGAGTATCTTGGGGGTAGATTCTTCCCTCCCCTGCACTGTGATTATTATGGCATTTAGAAACTGACTTCGGTTGGATACTACACTAAGTTCATAGTAAGGGTTTCCGTTCGGTGCGACAAATGATATACTCCCTCGAGAGACCTCCCTACCTTTAGAACAAAGGCTTTAGGGATGGTTATCTTGCACACTACCATCAAAAGAGGGTTTCCCCAATTTTGCTTTAAATTTTATAGTGGGGTGGAATAGCCTGGCTTTGGCTTGAACCCACTTGAGTCGTTCCTCTTGGGTGAGTAATTTTTCCCACAAGAGCAGGCTCTCTAAAACGTATTATGAAAACTTAAAATTGCATGAAATAAAATAGATGAGTTTGGAATTTTGATCACCCAGTTAAGGGGAGAGCATAGGCCTATCACCGTTTAAAGCAAAGCAAACAAGAGTTCAATTTTAAGCCCAAATAGACAATTTGCTATGCTAGGTGAAGATGTTGCTTTACAAAATCATGAAGTTCTTTTTAGTCTCAAAATAAAATGAAGTGACTATCCTAGGATTGCTTAATTTTGAATTATGTGACTATCCTAGGATTGCTTCATTCCAATTAAGTGACTATCCTAGGATTGGTTTTTTCTTTTCTTTTGTTAAAAAAATAAAATAAAATTTTTTAGAGCTCTTACTGTCCACGGTCACGTCGGATTTAGTTAAATTATATTTAAGTTACAGATTACAATTGCAGCCTGTTTAGAAGTGCGCTATAACAGACATCATGGGCGCTAAAACAGAGTTCATGGGTGCTGCAGGATGAATTAAGGGCGCTACAGGATGAATCACTGGCGCTACAGGATGAGTCACGAGCACTGTAGGATGAATCATGGGCACTGCAGGATGAATCATGGGTGTTGCAGGATGAATCACGGGCACTGAATTGGGTGTGAATTTTGTTGAAGCATGTTTATTACGCTAATACGTTGTTTTAGCCATGACCTATCAAAAAAACCTACAAAAAGATGTTAAAATAGGGGCAAGAGCCCCACGGTGGGCACCAAAAATGTGTGATAGAAAGATGTGTATCAAAATAAATAAACAAATCACACAAAATGAAACATTAAACCAAAGAAAACTAAATAAATTGAATTCAAATGAAACAAACAGAGCTTCTTCAGAGCTGTTCCATTTTCCTCTATCTCCAAGGATTTGTTTGAAGCTGCTACTGTCAGATTGTGTAAGCAAAGCTTCTCCAAATGGCAACCTGTAGAATGAGTGTGCAAAGGAAAGTGCTTCTTTATCCTATATAATGGTGGAGTGAAAATGCCGATACGGATATGCACAGGGGATGTAGATTATGCACAGGGGCTGTGAATTATGGATGCTATGATATGAGGTGAATAGGCCATGATATGGAATGATTCTATGCTATGCTATGATGCTAGAATGCTATGAATACTAGAAGCCTATGCTATTGCAAATTGGCTATAGTTTTCCTGTATGAAAGCTTCTCTGTCATTTCAAAGACCCTGCAGTCCTTTTTATAGCTTTTTGCAGGCAAGAGCCTGGTTGGCAAGGATCAATGGCTGTGAGATTGTCTGGTAGATTTGAATGGTGAGAGATGGAGAGGTTGAGAGGAAGATGGAAAATGTTGGTAGGTTGGAGAGAAGAATGGAGCCTTGTCTTCAACCCATGGGAACAAGATTGCACAGGAACATTGAAATTAATTTTTCTGTTTTGGAAGTTTGTTTCACGGTTGTTGAAGATAATCCCAAATTAATTAAATAAATAAATAAATTTATTTAATTGTGTGAATTTTGAGGAAATTAAATATTTTTGAAATATTTAATTTTTAGAACTATAGAATACTCAATTAAATATTTGGAATATGCAATTGTGAATAGGTTTTAGAAGAATTAAATAAATATTTGGGATATTTAATTATAAATGAAATTTAGAAGATTAAATATTTAAAATATTTAATTGTGAATGGAACTTAGAAGAATTAATTAGGAGAGAAAAATATTTAATCTTTATTTGAATAAAATATTCAAGTCAAGAGTATATGATAATTAATATAAATAAATCATAATGTTTATTTAATTAATTAAGAAATGGATAAGAAAAGTGATTAAATAAACTTATTTATTTAATCGAAATGAAAGAATGAACAATAGTATATTTTATATTATTCATAATTATAATTTTCAACATATTTTATTATATTATATTGAATATAGCTATATATAATATTTAAATTTTTTGATAGCTAAAATTAATTAATAATTAGCTTAATGTAATGTAACCATTATATATGTCCTTTGATTATGAAAGATAATTTGAATATTTTTTTTAATTATATTGTTATTACTTTCCATCATTTATCATATTTTCAACTCATTTTGTTAATTAGTTATTAATAAGTTGCTTGAATTTTATCTCTTTAAATATAATTTTTAAAGTAAACATGTTAAAACTTTAAAAATTGTAAAAAATATTTTTGTTGAACATAATTGGCTAAGAATTTTGGGGTGTTATGGGGGTGAATTTGTATGGAAAGCAAGATAAACTATTTTTTTAATATAATTTTTTAAAACATGATTTTTTATTTTTTTTCTTTATAAAGTCATTTCATTAAAATAATAAAATAAAACTTAAATTAAAGTACATCCATAAATTGGATATAAAATAATCTTCTAAACTATCTGAGTATTTGATATTGCCATTTTTTTTATTTTCAAAATTTTATTAGCTTCAAAACATACATAAATACAAATAAAAATTAAATTAAAATGACTAAAATTATTATAATTATAATTAAATTATAATTGTAATCCTATTATTATTAATTCTTATAATCCATAATTAGAATTATGATTATAATTAAGAATAAGGTAAAAATTATGGTTAGAACTATTGAAAAATTAAAATAAATTAAAAAAATATATTACTAATAAAAATTACTAAAATATGATTAATAGATATAATGCTTCAAAATTTTATTCATCTACTATCTTTATTTCAAATCTTATTGGTAGGGTTAGAGTTAGCATTAGAATTAGAGTTAGGATTAGGGTGTGAGTTAGGTCATGCAAAGAACTAATTAACAATACTAAAACACTATAATTAATAAAAAGAATCCAAACTAAAAAAAATAACAAATATGAAATATACAATTTTCATCATTATAAAAATAATACTGTGAATAAATTAAATACAATTATAAATAAATTTCTAAGTTACAATTATTATTAAAAAAAGTGTCAATTGATTAGTTTTTAACAAAACCCATGATAAGATACTTCTTTTTTCTAATTTCACAACTCATTAAGTATGAACACACTATTCTAACATTTAACTTCATAACAAGTTGCTCATAAAAGGATTTACAATGAAGAGGTGTAATGGGATACATTTATCCATGTTTGGAAAGAATTTACACCACCCTTAGCATTTAAAATGTGGTCAAACAATTTATTAACTCCAAACAAATTTCTAAGTTAAAAAAGTTATATAATAGAAATTGAAATAAAAAAAAAGTTATCTATAAAAATAGAGTGATAATGATATTTATTTGTATAATTAAATATTATTTTTATATTTTATTTTAAGTGTATTGTTTGTATAATCATCTTTTTACAAAATTTTATAATAATAATTTTATCTATAATATTATTATAATTATAAGGTAATCAAATATAGAAAATATAATTTAGACTCTAACATAATATATAAACTAAATATAAATTAGATCTAAATTAAGAGTTGACATTAAAAATTTAAGGGTTAATATGAGCTTAGTTATTTTGGATGTAACTATGGATTTTGTTTTAGATTGAATTATAGGTTGTGACTCAGTAGACAAGACATTGAAATGGTTTTTATATAGAAAAATGTAATCGATATAGTTGGTATTTTGGACTAGTTTGTGTCTATGATTACATCATGTAGATGTGCTTCTTTTCTCTATGCATGTTGGCTTCTAAAACCTTTTTACTTTCAATTGTACATGTTTACATGTATCTAAGACAAGAGTGATGTTGAAAAATAACTTAAGGTCATTGTGTTGAGAGGAAAAAAAATATAACTTCCTTGATAATGAGTCAAAAGCCCCTTACTAGTACCCAATAATAAAAAACATGTAAAACAAAGATGCAAATACCTATGACAATAAATCAATGTAATATCTTTCAATTAAACAATTTATGATACTTTGTAACTAATGTGATTATAAATGGATGCTTGGAAATGATCTCCTTAATAATTGTTTTCAATAATTACACTAAATTTATTTTGATCATTAATTTATTTTTTCTTAGTTTGTTTTAGTTCTTAGATTGACATGATTTATGAATTCAATAGTATTTTAAGAATCTTCCTTAAGTTTTTCTACTTTATTGGTAGCTTGACAATTTGAAAATCTCAATATTATAATGATACAATTTCTTTTCATTAATATATTTTTATCCTTTCTACCAAAAATTAAAAAATAAAAGAATCCAAAACTACAAACATACAAACCACTTAAATTCTTCCAAACAAAATACTCACTCTATCATTTCATGTGAGGACTTCCATCTACCACACCTACGTCCACATTTCATGTGAGAACTTCCATCTACCACACCTACCTCCACCGACCATAACACTCCAAAAGACTCGTGCAGTTTTGTTCCTTTGTGGTACTTACCATCAACTTTTGTGAAAGGATTCAGTGGCTCCAATTCAATCACAACAATCAATCTCTCTAGTGGGTTCGCAGCAGCTTTTATCCCACCTAATTTTATCTTGTTTTCTAGTCAATTGTAAACTTTAATCTGAAAGACTAATTTGCTAAGTTGTAGATATAACCTAAAAATACGCATGTTATACAATTGATCATGCTTCGTTGAAAAGAAGGAAAGATGATCGAAGCGTGGTGGTGAGTTTCAAAGTTATCAATCACAGCATTTATGGAGTGTTTGAAATCTGAGAAATGTATGGCGGAGTGAAACATTACAACATAGCTTTCCAGCAAGTAGCCAACAACCAACACAGACAAAACTCCATTTCTCCCTATCATACTCGTAAAAGGTACTGCCTCTAATGATGTTCTTCACCAGGTTTTATCATCGGCTTTATTGTCTGTCAAAATTTAGTAAATGAATATATATATATTTTTAACTACACTTAAGGATACCAAAATTATTATTATGTGAAAAAGGTATTCTGCAGCAAAGAGTATATATCTATAAAATAAAATAATTTTAAAATAATTTTAAAGTAAATTAAAAAGATTGTGAAGTAAATAAAATAATAATAATTTTTTATTAAATAATATAAATAAATAAAATATTATTTCAATAATTATAAGTAAAATAAAATCATTTTTAAATAAATGAAATAGTTCTAAGTTATATATTTTAAATAGACATTTTAAAGTTATTAATTTTTTATTATGTTTAAGGAGACCTCTCTTCCTTCTTAGCACAACTATCCAAGAAAGATTATCCTTTGAAGGATTAGAGAAAGGGGAAGTTAGAGGACAAGTCACGAAAGACAAAAAAGGAAGAGAACTAGGAGTGTCACTCCCACAACCAACAACAACAATAGGAGCTACAGATAAACTAATAGTCACAACAACAACATCAAAATCATCAGTAGCAATAGTAGCAACCTCACTAGCCGTAGCAATAACTGTAGACAAACCAACAGCATTAGTAACAACTGTAGAAAAACCAGTAGCTGTAGAAGAACCAGGATTTTGAATCTTCGAACAATGGAATAGGTCGTGGAGCAGGATATGAGGAATCGCAGGTGGAATCGGCGCAAGTCTCAAGCAGAAATAAAGGTAAGGATGCCAGAAATAATATTCTGGTGGACCCGGGGGGAAGGTTACCCAACTTGCGTGCCCTAGTGATTCTTTGGAAGGATAGAAAGGTGATAAACCCATTGATGTGGTGGGGGCCGTTGGAGGTGAAGGGGTTAAACGTAAACCAATTTCTTCTCTATTTGGAGCTAAGTCTAATGGGAAATCGATTTTCCCTCCAATGTGCAATATATCTGAACCGGGGAAAGGTAAGGTTGCCATCTCTGTACCTGATCCGATTATTGATCATAACATAGCCTTAATGGATAGAGCGCTGGTTGGAAAATTTATGGGTCCTAGACCAAACATTGAAGTGGTTAGGGAGTTTGTTAAGAATAAATGGAGAACAAATGGAAAATTTATAATAAAGGTTTCTTTGCTTTTGAATTTACGTGCAAGGAGGATATGTTGGTTGTCAGGAGTGGTGGTCCCCGGATTATAGGGAAATCCTCTCTAGCCCTTAAGAAATGGACTTTGAATCTGGAACTTTCTGACTCCATCTTTGAGAATGCTCCTGTATGGGCTAGACACCTAGGTCTTCCTTTGGAATACTGGAATGAGGATGTCTTCAATGGCATTGCTAATTCTTTTGGAGAGCTTTTGTCTATAGATCCCATGACAGGGGCTAAAAAAAGGCTTGTGTTTGCTAGAATTTATGTGGGAGTATCTTAGAATGCAGATCTCCCTGCCTCTATTGAAATCCAGTCGAAGCTAGGGATTTGGACGCAAACTATTGAGTTTGAGTCGATTCCTTTTGCTTGCTTCAAATGTAAAAAATTTGGGCATTCGGCTAAGAAATGCCCTCTTAATGCTAGCAAGGAGAAAGTTAAATCTATACCCATTTTGAAGCCTATCTGGAGAAAGAAGCTTGAAGAGGACGGTAAAGTGAATAAAGAGAACTCCCATTCTAGCGAGTCTGGGGGTTTGAAGCATGATGATAGGGTGAAAGTCCTAGAACCTAATGAAGTGGTGGGTCTCAAAGAAGATCTAGTTGTCCAAGAGCCGCAACGAAATGAGCATGACAACATATCTGGAATAAAGGAGGGTGGAGAGCATGTTCTGGGTGGAATCAAGAGTCCTCTAGCAGCCCTATTTCAGAGCCAAAAATTAAGGAGTTTGGGGAACCAAGCTTGGATGATTTCCCTATTCAAGGTTTAATGCTGGATTTTGGTCTTCCTCCTCCTCCTTTTGCCTCTAGAGGATATCTCTCCTCTAGTCTAGACTCTTTTCTAAATCTAGGAAATGCTTTCTCCCCGGATTTTGTCAAGGATACCTTTGCAGACTTGAGTATGACCCAAGAGCTCTAAAGTGAAAATTCATCCCAGTGCAACAATGGATTAATGGACACCCTCCCCTTGGATCAATAGAGGATGTTTGACAAGATATGGGACTCGGTTAGAGAGGTGGAAAGCCAGGAAGAAGCAAATAGAGATTAATCCAACTCTTTGTCCAAGAAGAAAAAAAAGAAAAATAAACAGCAAAATACTCCAAGTGGAGTGTCCACCAAAACTAGAGCTAAGGCAGATTGTGGAGCTACTAAGAGCAACCAAGGAAGAAGATCAAAAAATTGGTTGAGGGAGCATGGTAGCTTTCAGGATATTGTGGATGGTGTTCAGAAGACCATCCCGGAGATTCTCCAATCCCCTAGTAAGATATGAAGATCATCTCTTGGAATATAAGGGGACTAAATTGCTCCCATAAGCAGGACATGTTGCACAATTTTGTCAGGGACCACAGACCAAACATATTACTTGTTCAAGAATCCAAAATGCCCAAGGAGAAGGTGGAAAAGATCAAGATGTTCCAATTTTGTGGTGTCCATGGAAATAATTCAGCTAGTGCCTCTGGAGGTATTGTAACATTTTGGAACCAAAATATCATAAAAGGAGAACCCTTACTGGAAATCTCTAATCATGTGGCCACAAGATTTACCCATATAAGGGACAATTTTTGCTTGATTCACTCTAACATCTATGCCCCTAATGGGATAGGTGCTAGAAGGTTGTTTTGGAAGGAGCTAGCTGCCTTTCGCAGGATTTTTAACAATGATTCTTTGGTGGTTATGGGAGACTGTAATACCACTCTTCAGGATGATGAGAAGTTCAAAGGTTGTCAGGCTAACTTGGAAAGTAGAATAGATCTTCTGGATTTTATTAACAACTAGGCATTGATTGATTTGGATTTGTAGGGTGCTGCGTTTACTTGGTCTAATTGAAGAACTGGACCTATGAACTTGATCCAAGTTAGGTTAGATAGAACGTTAATTTTTTATTAGTTGTTCTTAAATTATTTTTGTTCCCTAAAAACTCTATCTAGGGTGGGTTTTGATCACTCTCCTATAAGTTTTATGGTGGATCCGGTTAAGGGGAAGAGGAACTTTCCCTTTAGATTTGAAAGAATGTGGGTCTCCCATCCTTAGATTTGTGAGGAAATAAGGAACTGGTGGAATATTGATGTTTCAAGGACCGCCATGTTTAGAGTGGCTAAGAAATTAAGGGAAGTTAAATGTAAAATAAGAAAATGGAAAAAAGAGACCTTTGGCAACCTTTGAATCAAATCCAAGATTCAATCGAAGCTGGTGGAGATTCAGGATAAAATCTAGAGGGAAGGGTATATTGATTATTACAAGGAAAAAGAAAATGAGGTGCTTGTCAAAATGCATGAAGTCATAGCTAGAGAGGAGGAATTTTGGAGACAGAGATCTAGAGCTCTATGGCTGTCAACTGGTGATAAAAACACCAGATATTTTCATTTGTCTACGTCAAAACACAGGGCTTCCAATAGAATCTCTTACATTGAAAGTAATGGCATTCAGTTCGAGGAGAAAGATGATATTAGAAGACAAGTTGTCCGTGTCTTTAGTAACCTCCTCTCAACTAATGAAGGAATTAACATTGAAGAGAAAGATTACCTCTTAGAGGCCATCCCTAATTTAATCGAGGAGGAAGACAATACCATGCTAGCTGCTATTCCTTCAAGGGAAGAAATTTAAAAAGCTATTTTTTCCTTTGAGGGGAACAAGGCCCTTGGCCCTGATGGTTTTCCCATGTTCTTCTTTCAATGGTTTTGGGAGATTGTTGAAGAGGAGGTTGTAAATGCAGTCAAAGAGTTCTTTGGATCAAGAAGTCTCCTAAAGGAACTAAATGCTACTTTCTTGGTCCTTATTCCCAAGAAACCTGGAGCAACAAAATTTGAAGCCTTTAGGTCCATAAGCCTCTGTAATTCTTTCTATAAAATCATCTCTAAGGTTCTGACATTGATAATTCTCTTAATCCTACCCTCATTGATCTCTCTCCAGCAAAATGGTTTTGTTCCTGGTCAGCATATCCTTGACTCTATTGTTACCATCCATGAGAATATGCACTCCCTTGTGGAATCCAAAACTGAAGGTTTTCTTTTAAAGTTGGATATTGTGAAAGACTACGATCGTGTGGAATGGAAATTCCTGCTTAAGATCATGAGAAAGTTTGGATTCAGCATCAGAGTTCTTCAGATGGTTGAGCAACTTGTTTCTACTACACCCATCTCTATTATGGTGAGTGGATCCCCCTCACGATTTTTCCTGAATTCGAGAGGTTTAAGATAGGGAGATCCTATCTCCCCTATTTTGTTCACTATTATGGCTTAATGTCTGGGGTGTAATTTGAAAACATTGATTGACCAGGGTTCTTTGGTGGGACTAAGGCCCTCTTCTAGTAATTTGATTTTCTCTCATCAACAATTTGTTGATGATACTATTCTGATGGGGAGGTCCATGGTGATTGAAGCTAAGAATTTGAAAAGAATTTTGGATAAGTATGAGAGAGCTTCTGGTTAGTCAGCTAATAGATTGAAAAGTTCTCTTTTCCTTTTCAATACTCCTAATCATAGATAGGTCAAGATAGCAAGAATTTTGGGTTGTAGAGTGGATTCCTTACCTTCCATTTATCTTGGTCTACCTTTAGGTCTTAAACCTCCTGAGTCCTTTTGGTGTTCGCTCATGGATAGGTTCAGTAAAATGCTTGCTGGATGGAAAGGAGCCCTTCTTAGTCAAGCAAGAAAAATTCAACTTCTTAAAGCCTCTCTTCAGAATCTTCTGATTTATGCCTTAAGTCTTTTCAAAATTTCCACTAAATATGCTGATGTTATTGAAAAATCCAAAAAAAGATTTCTTTGGTCGAGGGTTGAAGAAAGAAAGAGAATGCCTCTTATTGGATGGGATTTGGTCTGTAGGCCGAAGAAGATGGGTGGACTGGGTCTAAGAAAGATTAGAATGTTGAATAAAACACTTCTTGCTAAGCAAATCTGGAGATCTTTCTCGTCTAATGGGGAACGAAAAAGACATTTTAAAAAGTAAATATATGGCTAATTGTGGATCTCTTAAGGCTCTTCTGGACTCTCCATCTTTGCCCCGTGGATCAGTATGCTGGAATGATATGATTACTGGGAGAACGATTGTGGATTTAGGTGTTGGATGGAATATAAGAAATGGAAATCAAGCCAAGTTCTAGGAGGATAGATGGCTGCTAAGGGATCCCCTTATTAACAATGAGAGGTTTAACAGGTGGGCTGATATCTGCAAAAGGACTTTTGGAACCCAAGTTAAGGACTATTGGTGGGATGGGGGTGGGCACGGACTTACGCTAGCTTAGCCCAGAGCTTTCTCTGATCCACTCATCTCTGTTGGCTGTTAGGATGGGTTCTAATCAGCAGGATGACATCTTAGTTTGGACAGATAACCCTTCAAGAAATTTCTCTATTTCTTCGACTGTTTCTCTATTGTCCTTTTCTCAATCCCCTATTCCCTTCTGGGCTAGAGCATGGATTAAACATTTGACTCCTAAATTCAACATCTTCTTCTAGATCCTTCTTCAAAACAAAGTTCTCAATGTTGACAATCTCTATAAGCGAGGATTCCAAATTCCTAATAGATGCTATCTATGTAAGAATGAGGTAGAGTCTACAAATCACTTGTTTCTCCACTGTCCGTTTACTACCGCCATATGGAGTAAGTTTATGACTCTCTGGAATATATCATAGTTGTTTCCTCATACTATTGAAGAATTCTACTATCAATGGAAAGTTCCCTCTTTGAATCCTTCTATTCGAAGATTATGGGATTTCAATTTCCCCTATATAGCACAGGGTGTGTGGAAAGAACAAAATAATAGACTCTTTAGAGACAAGGAAATGTTGGAGAACGATCTATTTGAAAAAACCTTAAGGTTAATTGTTGAAAACTATAATATTATTCCTCAACAAGAGAATAAAAAGAGGCAGTGGATTGCAATCCATATGATTTAAAGATAGCCAAGGAGTCCAGAAGACTAAAAATGAAGTGTCTAGGGCTTCTAAACCTACAAAAAAAGACTGAACAGGGGTGTGCTGGAGTTTTCCTTTGTGTGGATGGTCTAAAGCTAATTTCGGTGGTGTGGCTAAGGGAAACCTAGGGTTGGCTAGAAGTGGGGGAGTGATTAGGGATTCTAATAGTAAATTTTTAGCAGCGGTGGCTATTCCCATTGGATCTCAAACTAATCATGTGGCTGAAGCTATTAGAGCCTTTCATGTGATTAACTTGGCTGTTAGCAGGAATATTAAATATTTATGGCTCGAGGGAGACTCTAAAAACATTATTGATTGCCTCCTAGGGAATTCCCCTCCAGCATGGTCTATCAAGAGTTGGATAGAAGAGGCTAAGTCCCTCTTAGCTAATTTTGACAAAGTTAAAATAACTGATGCGTTTAGGGAAGCCAACATTGTGACTGATTTTTTTGCTAATGAAGGGGTTAAACAATTAGAGCTAGTCACATGGTAGAACCTCAGTTATCTTGGCATTGACGTCAAGGCTTTAATTAATTATGATATCACGCATGGGAAAGGAGCAATTTATTTCAATGATGAAAGTGAGTAGGGCCAAGTACTTCAACATCACTAGATTTGATGTGGTCGCTTTTAATTTCTTAATTGGCAATAAGAGGAGGCACGTTTTGTGGGTTCTTTGGTTTGGCTATGGCATTTCACCTCAAAAAATTTTCTCTGGTAGTGAGGTGCTTGTGACAATGGGAGGAGATAGGAAAAGGGTGGTGCCAAAAACCTACAAAATGCATAAGAGGAATCTGAAGGTCTAGGATAAAATTGAAGTGGTGGGCTGCTCCCATTCATTTAGAAGCTTCATGGACCTAATTTGAAGGCTACGAAGTACTTTGAGAAAAAATGGAAGAATGGGAAAATAAATCTTTTTGGTAGGCAAGTTAAGGTGGACGAGAACCTCATTAGAGAGGTGACTAGCAGGTCTACTGAGGGAATACAATTCTTTCATGACATAAGGTTCCATTGATAGTAGAATTCTTCAATAGTATGAGGAAACAACCATGATATATTCCAGAGAGTCATAAACTTACTCCATATGGCGGTAGTAAACGGACAATGGAGAAACAAGTGATTTGTAGACTCTGCCTCATTCTTACATAGATAACATCTATTAGAAATTTAGAATCCTCGCTTATAGAGATTGTCAACTGTGAGAACTTTGTTTTGAAGAAGGATCTAGAAGAAGATGTTGAATTTAGGAGTCAATTGTTTAATCCATGCTCTGGCCTAGAAGGGAATAAGGGATTGAGAAAAGGACAATAGAGAAACAGTCAAAGAAATAGAGAAATTTCCTGAAGGGTTATCTGTCCAAAATAAGATGTCATCCTGCTGATTAGAACCCATCCTAATAGCCAACAGAGATGAGTGGATCAAAGAAAGCTCCGGGCTAAGCTGGAGTAAGTTCGTGCCTAGCCCCCATCCCACCAATAGTCCTTAACTTGAGTTCCAAAAGTCCTTTTGTAGATATCAGCCCACCTGTTAAACCTCTCATTGTTAATAAGGGGATCCCTTAGCAGCCATCTATCCTCCTAGAACTTGGCTTGATTTCCATTTCTTATATTCCATCCAACACCTAAATCCACAATCTTTCTCCCAGTAATCATATCATTCCAGCATACTGATCCATGAGGCAAAGATGGAGAGTCCAGAAGAGCCTTAAGAGATCCACAATTAGCCATATATTTACTTTTTAAAATGTCTTTTTCATTCCCCATTAGACGAGAAAGATCTCCAGATTTGCTTAGCAAGAAGCATTTTATTCAACATTCTAATCTTTCTTAGACCCAGTCCACCCATCTTCTTCGGCCTACAGACTAGATCCCATCCAATAAGAGGCATTCTCTTTCTTTCTTCAACCCCCGACCAAAGAAATCTTTTTTGGATTTTTCAATAGCATGAGCATATTTAGTGGAAATTTTGAAAAGACTTAAGGCATAAATCAGAAGATTCTGAAGAGAGGCTTTAAGAAGCTGGATTTTTCCTGCTTGACTAAGAAGGGCTCCTTTCCATCCAGTAAGCATTTTACTGAACCTATCCATGAGCAAACACCAAAAGGACTCAAGAGGTTTAAGACCTAAAGGCAGACCAAGATAAATGGAAGGTAAGGAATCCACTCTACAACCGAAAATTCTTGCTATCTTGACCTATCTATGATTAGGAGTATTGAAAAAGAAAGAGAACTTTTCAATCTATTAACTAACTAACCAGAAGCTCTCTCATACTCAACCAAAATTCTTTTCAAATTCTTAGCTTCAATCACCATGGACCTCCCCATCAGAATGGTATCATCAACAAATTGTTGATGAGAGAAAATCAAATTACTAGAAGAGGGCCTTAGTCCCACCAAAGAACCCTGTTCAATCAATGTTTTCAAATTACACCCCAGACATTAAGCCATAATAGTGAACAAAATAGGGGAGATAGGATCTCCCTATCTTAAACCTCTCGAATTCAAGAAAAATCCTGAGGGGGATCCATTCACCATAACAGAGATGGGTGTAGTAGAAACAAGTTGCTCAACCATCTAAAGAACTCTGATGCTAAATCCAAACTTTCTCATGATCTTAAGCAGGAATTTCCATTCCACACGGTCGTAGTCTTTCACAATATCCAACTTTAAAAGAAAACCTTCAGTTTTGGATTCCACAAGGGAGTCGATATTCTCGTGGATGGTAACAATAGAGTCAAGGATCTAATGACCAGGAACAAAACCATTTTGCTGGGGAGAGATCAATGAGGGTAGGATTAAGAGAATTATCGATGTCAGAACCTTAAGTAGAGATGATTTTATAGAAAGAATTACAGAGGCTTATGGACCTAAAGGCTTCAAATTTTTTTGCTCCAGGTTTCTTGGGGATAAGGACCAAGAAAGTAGCATTTAGTTCCTTTAGGAGACTTCTTGATCCAAAGAACTCTTTGACTGCATTTACAACCTCCTCTTCAACAATCTCCCAAAACCATTGAAAGAAGAACATGGGAAAACCATCAGGTCCAACGGCCTTGTTCCCCTCAAAGGAAAAAATAGCTTTTTAAATTTCTTCCCTTGAAGGAATAGCAGCTAGCATGGTATTGTCTTCCTCCTTGATTAAATTAGGTATGGCCTCTAAGAGGTAATCTTTCTCTTCAATGTTAATTCCTTCATTAGTTGAGAGGAGGTTACTAAAGAAAAGGATAGCTTGTCTTCTAATATCATCTTTCTCCTCAAACCGAATGCCATTACTTTCAATGTAAGAGATTCTATTGGAAGCCCTGTGTTTTGACGCAGAAAAATGAAAATAACTGGTGTTTTTATCACCAGTTGACATCCATAGAGCTCTAGATCTTTGTCTCCAAAAGTCCTCCTCTCTAGCTATGACTTCATGCATTTTGACAAGCACCTCATTTTCTTTTTCCTTGTAATAATCAATATACCCTTCCCTCTAGATTTTATCCTGAATCTCCACTAGCTTCGATTGAATCTTGGATTTGATTCCAAAGACGTTGCCAAAGGTCTCTTTTTTCCATTTTCTTATTTTACATTTAACTTCCCTTAATTTCTTAGCCACTCTAAACATGGCGGTCCTTGAAACATCAATATTCCACCAGTTCCTTATTTCCTCAAAAATCTAAGGATGGAAGACCCACATTCTTTCAAATCTAAAGGGAAAGTTCCTCTTCCCCTTAACCGGATCCACCATAAAACTTATAGGAGAGTGATCAGAACCCACCCTAGATAGAGTTTTTAGGGAACAAAAATAATTTAAGAACCACTAATAAAAAATTAACGTTCTATCTAACCTAACTTGGATCAAGTTCATAGGTCTAGTTCTTCGATTTGACCAAGTAAATGCAGCACCCTGCAAATCCAAATCAATCAACGCCTAGTTGTTAATAAAATCCAAAAGATCTATTCTGCTTTCCAAGTTAGCCTGACAACCTTTGAACTTCTCATCATCCTGAAGAGGGGTATTACAATCTCCCATAACCACCCAAGAATCATTGTTAAAAATCCTACGAAAGGCAGCTAGCTCCTTCCAAAAAAACCTTCTAGCACCTATCCCATTAGGGGCATAGATGTTAGAGTGAATCAAGCAAAAATTGTCCCTTATATGGGTAAATCTTGTGGCCACATGATTAGAGATTTCTAGTAAGGGTTCTCCTTTTATGATATTTTGGTTCCAAAATGTTACAATACCTCCAAAGGCACCAGCTGAATTATTTCCATGGACACCACAAAATTGGAACATCTTGATCTTTTCCACCTTCTCCTTGGGCATTTTGGATTCTTGAACAAGTAATATGTTTGGTCTGTGGTCCCTGAAAAAATTGTGCAACACGTCCTGCTTATGGGAGCTATTTAGTCCCCTTATATTCCAAGAGATGATCTGCATATCTTACCAGGGGATTGGAGAATCTCCAGGATGGTCTTCTGAACACCATCCGCAATATCCTGAAACCTACCATGCTCCCTCAACCACTTTTTTGATCTTCTTCCTTGGTTGCTCTTAGTAGCTCCACAATCTGCCTTAGCTCTAGTTTTGGTGGACACTCCACTCGGAGTATTTTGCTGTTTGTTTTTCTTTTTTTTCTTCTTGGACAAAGAGTTGGATTCATCTCTATTTGTTTCTTCCTGGCTTTCCACCTCTCTAACCGAGTCCCATATCTTGTCAGACATTCTCTGTTGATCCAAGGGGAGGGTGTCCATTAATCCATTGTTGCACTGGGATGAATTTTCACTTTAGAGCTCTTGAGTCATACTCAAGTCCGCAAAGGTATCCTTGACAAAAACCAGGGAGAAAGCATTTTCTATTAAGAAAAGAGTCTAGACTAGAGGAGAGATCTCCTCTAGAGGCAAAAGGAGGAGGAGGAAAACCAAAATCCAGTGTTAAACCCTGAATAGGGAAATCATCCAAGCTTGGTTCCCCAAACTCCTTAATTTTTGGCTCTAAAATAGGGCTGCAAGAGGACTCTTGATTCCACCTAGAACATGCTCTCCACCCTCCTTTATTCCAGCTTTGTTGTCATGCTCATTTTGTTGCGGCTCCTGGACAACTAGATCTTCTTTGAGACCCACCACTTCATTAGGTTCTAGGACTTTCACCCAATCATCATGCTTCAAACCCCCAAACTCGCTAGAATGGGAGTTCTCTTTATTCACTTTACCCTCCTCTTCAAGCTTCTTTCTCTAGATAGGCTTCAAAATGGGTATAGATTTAACTTTCTCCTTGCTGGCATTAAGAGGGCATTTCTTAGCCGAATGCCCGGATTTTTTACATTTGAAGCAAGCAAAAGGAATCGACTCAAACTCAATAGTTTGCGTCCAAATCCCCAGCTTCGACTGGATTTCAATAGAGGCAGGAAGATCTGCATTCTGAGATTCTCCCACACAAATTCTAGCAAACACAAGCCTTTTTTTAGCCCCTGTCATGGGATCTATAGACAAAATCTCTCCAAAAGAATTAGTAATTCCATTGAAGACATCCTCATTCCAGTATTCCAAAGGAAGACCTAGGTGTCTAGCCCATACAGGAGCATTCTCAAAGATGGAGTCAGAAAGTTCCAGATTCAAAGTCCATTTCTTAAGGGCTAGAGAGGATTTCCCTATAATCCAGGGACCACCACTCCTGACAACCAACATATCCTCCTTGCATGTAAATTCAAAAGCAAAGAAACTTTTAGGAAGCGCAACAATTATAACTTTTCCATTTGTTCTCCATTTATTCTTAACGAACTCCCTAACCACTTCAATGTTTGGTCTAGGATCCATAAATTTTCCAACCAGCGCTCTATCCATTAAGGCTATGTTATGATCAATAATCAGATCAGGCACAGAGATGGAAACCTTACCTTTCCCTGGATCAAATATATTGCACACTGGAGGGAAAACCGATTTCCCATTAGGCTTAACTCCAAATAGAGAAGACAATGGTTTACGTTTAACCCCTTCACCTCCAACGGCCCCCACCACATCAATGGGTTTATCACCTTTCTATCCTTCCAAAGAATCACTAGGGCATGCAAGTTGGGTAACCTTCCCCCCGGGTCCACCAGAATATTATTTTTGGCATCCTTCTCGTCTAAGTCATCCTTACCTTTATTTCTGCTCGAGACTTGCGCCGATTCCGCCTGCGATTCCTCAGATCCTGCTCCATGGCCTGTTCCATTGTTCGAAGATTCAAAATCCTGGTTCTTCTACAGCTACTGGTTTTTCTACAGTTGTTACTAATGCGGTTGGTTTGTCTACAGTTATTGCTACAGCTAGTGAGGTTGCTACTATTGCTACTGATAATTTTGATGTTGTTGTGACTATTAGTTTATCTGTAGCTCCTATTGTTGTTGTTGGTTGTGGGAGTGACACTCCTAGTTCTCTTCCTTTTTTGTCTTTCGTGACTTGTCCTCTAACTTCCCCTTGCTCTAATCCTTGAGAGGATAATCTTTCTTGGATAGTTGTGCTAAGAAGGAAGAGAGGTCTCCTTAAGCCGAATAAAAAATTAATAACTTTAAAATGTCTATTTAAAATATATAACTTAAAACTATTTCATTTATTTAAAAATGATTTTATTTTACTTATAATTATTGAAATAATATTTTATTTATTTATATTATTTAATAAAAAATTATTATTATTTTATTTACTTCACAATCTTTTTAATTTACTTTAAAATTATTTTCAAATTATTTTATTTTATATATATATACTCTTTGCTGCAGAATACGTTTTTCACATAATAATAATTTTGGTATCCTTAAGTGTAGTTAAAAATATATATGTATTCATTTACTAAATTTTGACAGACAATAAAGGCGATGATAAAAGCTGGTGAAGAACATCATTAGAGGTAGTACCTTTTACGAGTATGATAGGGAGAAATGGAGTTTTGTCTGTGTTGGTTGTTGGCTACTTGCTGGAAAGCTATGTTGTAATGTTTCACTCCGCCATACATTTCTCAGATTTCAAACACTCCATAAATGCTGTGATTGATAACTTTGAAACTCACCACCACGCTTCGATCATCTTTCCTTCTTTTCAACGAAGCATGATCAATTGTATAACATGCGTATTTTTAGGTTTTATCTACAACTTCGCAAATTAGTCTTTCAGATTAAAGTTTACAATTGACTAGAAAACAAGATAAAATTAGGTGGGATAAAAGCTGCTGCGAACCCACTAGAGAGATTGATTGTTGTGATTGAATTGGAGCCACTGAATCCTTTCACAAAAGTTGATGGTAAGTACCACAAAGGAACAAAACTGCACGAGTCTTTTGGAGTGTTGTGGTCGGTGGAGGTAGGTGTGGTAGATGGAAGTTCTCACATGAAATGATAGAGTGAGTATTGTGTTTGGAAGAATTTAAGTGGTTTGCATCTTTGTAGTTTTGGATTCTTTTATTTTTTATTTTTTTGGTGAAAAGGATAAAAATATATTAATGAAAAGAAATTGCATCGTTATAATATTGAGATTTTCAAATAGTCAGAGCAATCAATAA
This sequence comes from Sequoia sempervirens, assembly GCA_007258455.2. NCBI lineage: Eukaryota > Viridiplantae > Streptophyta > Pinopsida > Cupressales > Cupressaceae > Sequoia > Sequoia sempervirens. The sequence continues at coordinate 29,082 of VDFB02281112.1, read as the reverse complement.
AGTTTAAAGTAGAAAAATTTAAGGAGGATTCTTAGAATATTATTGAATTCATAAATCATGTCAATCTAAGAACTAAAACAAACTAAGAAAAAATAAATTAATGATCAAAATAAATTTAGTGTAATTATTGAAAACAATTATTAAGGAGATCATTTCCAAGCATCCATTCATAATCATATTAGTTACAAAGTATCATAAATTGTTTAATTGAAAGATATTACATTGATTTATTGTCATAGGTATTTGCATCTTTGTTTTACATGTTTTTTATTATTGGGTACTAGTAAGGGGCTTTTGACTCATTATCAAGGAAGTTAATATTTTTTTTTCCTCTCAACACAATGACCTTAAGTTATTTTTCAACATCACTCTTGTCTTAGATACATGTAAACATGTACAATTGAAAGTAAAAAGGTGTACAATTGAAAGTAAAAAGGTTTTAGAAGCCAACATGCATAGAGAAAAGAAGCACATCTACATGATGTAATCATAGACACAAACTAGTCCAAAATACCAACTATATCGATTACATTTTTCTATATAAAAACCATTTCAATGTCTTGTCTACTGAGTCACAACATATAATTCAATCTAAAACAAAATCCATAGTGCTCAACATATTTAGAATTACATCTGCAATGACAAAAACATTTTAAGTTATGGAGCGCTCGGGCAGGACAATACGCGGGGGAGGCATTTCAAATTCTATGCAGGTGGGAGATGAAGAATCAGATGAAGAAGACGATGGTGGTGGGTGGACTCACGGTATTGGGGTCTGCCTTGTTTGTGGTGGACTGGTATCAGGGTTTGTTGGTGGTTGGCGGGAGGATTTGGCTATTTGTGGATGCCCTTCTTTCTTCCTGGGGTTGGTTGTGCGTCCGTGGGGGGTCTGGTCTTTGGTTGAGGCCAAATTTGTGCCTGGCGACTATACTCTTGTGGAGGGTCATGTTCCTTCTTCCGAGGGGTGGCCTCTTTCTCCCCTTTGGTGGGTGAACCTTCCTCCTTTGTTGGTGAAGGCAGTTTCAGGATGGGTCGGCTTCTTTTCTTATCTTGGGCCCCTGCCTTCTTATGATTTTCATTTTTTGCCTGGGTGTTTGGAGACTTCCTTTTTTTCTGTGGGACTGTGTGGCAGATGGCATTTCCCTGATAGGATGAGCCTCATAACTATGTATTTTAGGGCTTCTGTTACCTTTGTTTGTTCTCAGTCCGTTTCACAGATTTATGGTAGTTTCTCAGCCCCTTCTTGGCCCCTATTCTCATCTCGTTTCCTTTTACTGCTTGGGGGTTTCGTAGCTTGTGTTTTTTCTGTTGGGATATCTAGTGGCTGTTTCAACCCTGACTGGGAGAGCTCTTTGTTTGTTTATCTGAGGTTTGCTTTGTTTGCTTTAGCTTCAGCTCTATCCCTTTGGCAGGAAAATACTGGTTTCTTTGTTTCTTGTCTCTCCTTGTTCCTTGAAGCGCTGTTCATTTTATTGGGAGAGGTGCTTCTGCCATGGAGTCCTTCGGGGCCTCTTTGGGGTGATTTCCTTTTTAGGATGGGGTTTGTGTGTCTTTGTTTATTTCTTCTGACCTCTAGGTTTTGTTGCAGCGGGGGTTTATCTGTCCCTCGCCTTCTTGGTTCCACGGCTTTGCTTTTCAAGCCACTTTCGGTGCATCCTTGGGTTATTTTGGTCTTTCCTATGGAGGTGGTCCTATCTTCTATTGAGGGGGAGATGGATGTGGCTGGAAGTGACTGTTCTCCTATAGAGGTGGAGTGAGATGCGGCTTTTTGTGCTTGGAAAAGCTGTTGGGGGACTATTGAAGCCCTGTTTTATGGTGGTTTGGGTTTTGATGGGAACCTACATGCTGCGCTCTTTTCTTTATCTTCTATGGAGGTGGAGATATTGATTTGGAAGCAGATCTTTGAGACTTTCAACCCCACGATCATTGACAGTTGCAGCTACGAGAAGTTGGGTTTTCTTTTCTATAGAGGTGGAAAAAACAAACAACTTTTGAAGGATACTATTGGAGCTTTATGCTTTTGTGTTTACCTTTCCTATAATTTTGGAAGGGGTGCTTTGCTGGACTTTGCTACTTCTGCTGGTGGAGCTTTGATCATGATTTGTACTGTGAAAAGTTGTATTGGGTTTAAGGCCCCTGTCAAAACCTTGTGTTATGGGCTGATGGTCTTGTCTATAACAATGGAGTGTAGTGGGTTGTTGGGCCTGACGAAGTCAAGATTCAAGTGATTTCTTGATGCTCTTCTTGGAAACCTACTGGCTGTTGGCTGGTTGTTGTCTTGTTGTGTCCTTGATTTGCTAATGGTTGTCTTTTAGTTTATCCTTTGTGCAGCTTGTTCGTCTTGGTGTGGGTCTGGGACCCCTGTAAGTCCTGATGGTTTCGAGTCCATTCAAAACCTATTGTTCATGGTTTTGGGTCCATTCAAAACCTTTTTTCCCCATCTATCAAAAACTAAGCTCATATTAACCCTTAAATTTTTAATGTCAACTCTTAATTTAGATCTAATTTATATTTAGTTTATATATTATGTTAGAGTCTAAATTATATTTTCTATATTTGATTACCTTATAATTATAATAATATTATAGATAAAATTATTATTATAAAATTTTATAAAAAGATGATTATACGAACAATACACTTAAAATAAAATATAAAAATAATATTTAATTATACAAATAAATATCATTATCATTCTATTTTAATAGATATTTTTATTTCAATTTCTATGATATAACTTTTTAAAGAAATTTGTTTGGAGTTAATAAATTGTTTGACCACATTTTAAATGCTAATGGTGGTGTAAATTCTTTCCAAACATGGATAAATGTATCCCATCACACCTCTTCATTGTAAATCCTTTCATGAGCAACTTGTTATGAAGTTAAATGTTAGAATAGTGTGTTCATATTTAATGAGTTGTGAAATTAGCAAAAAGAAGTATCTTATCATGGTTTTTGTTAAAAATTAATCAATTGACAATTTTTTAATAATAATTGTAACTTAGAAATTTATTTATAATAGTATTTAATTTATTCATAGTATTATTTTTATAATGATGAAAATTGTATATTTCGTATTTGTTATTTTTTTATTTTGGATTATTTTTATTCATGTCTTTACTGCAATGACTATTGTGTAAAATAGTGTATTTCAAGTGAAAATCAATAAATAATATAATCTTAATTTGATTTCATTTGTAATTTTTCTAGGCTCTAGACTTGAAGCTCAATTTATTCATACCCTACTTAGGATTCGAATTATAGGTGCACAAATAACCTCAATCAAATGGTGATCGCAAACATAATCTCGACTAGATTGGAAATTGAGAAATGAACTCAATAAGATGCATGATTGCCAGGGAATGATCCCTAGGTTCTTAAAACTAAAATTAAAACTTTGAACCCTCCATCTAGTTGTTATAAGCCAGTTTAAAGTATGAAATATTTAAATTTGTAAGAATTGGCTATGAAGGTAGCCACCCAAGATCTAGAGGCCTAATAGAAAGCACAAAAGATAGAGACAAGAATATGACAAGAATAAACTGTATTCAATGTCAATAATATGAGATAAAGGTACAAATGTACATAGGAGACCACTTGGTTATATAGCCAAGGTGAGAACATAGGAGGGCATAAGATTATGACAAGTGCTGTAATCTTATGACATGAGACAACTAGGAAAAGTTATCACTCCACCTAAAGTGGAAAAGAGATAATGTGATAATCACCACAAAAGGTGGGTCACCCACAAAAGGTCGAGACATATCACATGATGTGTCCACAAAAGGTGGAAGTGATGAGGAAATGACATGTCAAGTCCACCAAAAGTGGAAAATCTCCAACAACCTCCTATATGGTCCCTAAGTAAACTTAACTAAGGTGTAATCATGACCTAGGACAAGGTACAAGACATATAATTACACCAACACCCCCCCTTAAGTGCAACTTAGGGAGAATGTACACAAAGCAAACAATGCAAGATGGGTCCCGACTACTAGGCCATGTTAGGTACCCATGTACAAATGCAATGAAATCTCTCACAAGCGAGGAAAGATAGAAAAACCCAGTGAGAAAAAACTACCCCCCAAAAGAGAGATGAAATACAAAAGTCTATGAACATAGCATGAGAAGGAAAAAACCCCATGTGAGGAAAAATTCCCCCCCATACAAGAGAAGAAGAGAGACAAGGTAGCCCCCCCTCAATGTACAATGATCACCCATGGAAGATGCTCGAGAAGGAATGAAGCTGCTCCAAAAATGTCAAACAACGTTCCTCCCCTTAGGAAGAAACAATACCAAAGGTGTATGAATGAAGTCTCCCCAATCCACAAGTGAAGAAGGAAGAACCCCCAAAATGTAAGAAGTCTCTGAAATCTGTTCAAAGTTCCCTGTGTTGATGTTGAAAGATGCCTTCCCCAAACCATGTGAAGCTACAATGAAGTCACTTCCTAGAAACTGTGAGAACCCCTTTGCAACAACACTCTCATTTGCTGAAAAAGACAACTTAAGATCTAGCAAGGATGAAGGTAGAACATACTTCAAAGACGATGTCTCCTCAAAAGAGAAAGTGGCCTCCTCCAACTGTTGTAAAGATGCATCCACAATCACATCAACCTCGAAAGATTGATCATGTAGAGGAGGGTTAGAGTGTTCCCTCGCAACAACTGAAGAAGAATCACCTTCATCAAAGAGAAGATGTAAATAATCAAATGTGTCTCCCAAATTTACAATGTAGGATTCCACAAAAAAACCACCAATGTCTATCAAGTAGTCATCCCATGAAGGTGTTGTTGGAAGACAAGGTATGCACTGTTGCACTGAATCACAAGGCACTGAAACTGTCCGAACACAAGTATCATTAGGTACATCAATCAATGTAGGAGATGGAATATTAGCAATAGGTTCAAGAACCTCAGGAGTAGAAAGCACTCCAAGATTCAAGTAACCATACTCAATCTCCTCAAGTGTGTCCACACTTGGGTGAACTGAATCATCAATAGGAGCAAAATATGAGGTGTAGAACCGAGAACGATTATCAACCTCCCCAACTGCAATAAGAGCCCTGCTATGCAAATCTCGAACAATGACAGAATCTGGTGTGAACTCTACACTCTTTCCTGTACCACTATGTAACCTGATAGATGGAAAGGATGTTCCTTGACAAAGTAGGTACACATAGAACATCATTAAATGCTCCACCTTCAACGTCAATAGAACCCTTCCCAAAAACTGCCAAAGATGTGTTGTTAGCCATCAAAATGGGTGGTGATGAACAAGAATCAAATGAAGAGTACATATCCTTGGATGAAGTCATATGATGTGAACCTTTTGAATCAAGGATCCATTGATCTGAATTGGAATCTGCAAAAGCAAGAAATGCTTGCCCCTTATGTTTCTCAAATTGAGATGATGTAGAAGAAGGAGAAGAGCTTGATGTTGTTGCCATGAGAGTTGTTCCTTTTCCCTTAGAAGAAGTGGAAGAGGATGAGTCCTCTTGATATGCAGCTGGCAAGTTGATGTTGTTCTTCTTAAGGATGTGTTTCAACTCATCAATTTGCTTAACATAACAATGTTGCACATCATGACCAATCCTTTTGCAATATGCACATGTTGGTTGCTCCCTCTTGCTTGAATTGTTGTGCTTCTTTGAAGAAGATGAAGTTGAGCTTTGTTGTGGAGGAGTGGATTATCTGTTCTCTCCTTGTGGATTTGTTGAAGATTTCTTTTGGTCTTTCCCTTTTCCTTGCTTATTGTTTCCATGATTGACCACCAATGCTTTTGAAGTTGAAGACTTGAGAAGACCCATTTTCATCAACTTATTTTTCTCAAGAATCAAAAGATTTGTGAGAGCCTCAAAAGATGGTGTTGTGAAGTTGCTTATTGTCAATATTTGAGTTTGAAAACTTGAAACAAAGGCTGCATACTCAACTAGAAGTTTATCCAACAAGTTGAAGACCAATTGATCATCCTCTTTTTCAATACCACAATCTTTTAGTTGTGCTCTTAATTCATTTGCCTTAGTGACATAAGCCTAAATTATATCAAAATCCTTGGGATCAAGGCTTAAGAGATCATGTTCAAGTTTGTATCCCTTAACCTTATCAACCTTACCATACAAGGCAGGAAGTTTATCCCAAGCTTCCTTAGCTATAGTACATTTATCAACATGGAAAATGAGATCATCTGAAATGAACTTTCTTAGTGTACCCAATTCCATAGAAGTTTTAGTGAGCCAATCCATATATACAATTGGATCTGCCTTAGGATCTGAAGGTGTAGTTATGGTTCCATCAATGTAGTGAATTAAACCTTTTTCCATTAGTTTACTCCATGCACGTACTTTCCATGTACCATAATTATGTGCAGTTAAGAGTGGAACTTTAGATGAACCCATGATGGGATGAAAGAGTGCAAGAGAGAAAATATGAAAAATCACACAAGATACACCCCCCCAAATTCACTCAATCAAAGTACCCCCCCACAAAGAGATGATTTTGGCACTTTATAATGTAGTGTGTGTACAATAGGCCACTTGCAACTTGGCTAAGTGTGCTTATGATTTCTAATTTACAACTTGCCAATAAATAGGCTGATAATAGACTAGAACAAATAAGCAAAGAACTAGATTCATATTTATGCAATACAAGTGCCAAATAGGCCAAAAAAGACCATATGTTGAAAGTACAACATCCACTCAAGATCACTTCAAAACAATTGCAAATTCAAGAATTAGACAAAAAATAATGCACTTTCATAAAAAATGGCACCTTAAAAGGAGTTCGTATGAGCCTTAACGAAGCCTCGGAAGTTGTAGAAATGGTGACAAGACAGGTATAGTGTTGAGAAACTGAAAATTATAGAAAATATGTCCACCAAAATCAGAAACCAAGTACACCACTGCGAAGTACATGAAAAATTAGCCCAAATCAAAAAAAAATTGCTCGAAAAAAGAAGCAAAAATGAGTGAGATATGGCCTTCCAAAGTTGAATTGCAAAACTGAAAAGCTCATTGGTGTAAATTTGGCGTTCATATGACCGTCAAAAAAGTACAAGCTTAAATTTGACGGCTAGAAGAATGTCGCCATCGTCGTTAACATATGCTAGAATATTCTTCGGCTCAACGGAATATACTGCTCGACTGGTGGAATATGCTGCAGGGAATCAGCAACGGAATCTTTAAATACCCCAAAATATTCCTCCAAAATCTTTGGTGCCCCATACCCTGACGGATTTGAGTTGCAGGCAGTAATAAGGGCCGGCGGTGATATATTTACATGCCGGAATACTTTCCAGCCGTGTTGATTGTGCTGCCGCTGATAAAGGGGCCTGTTGGAACGGGTGAGATAGTGCCACGTGGAAGCTGCGGTAGGCAGAGCCGGTGGAAACGAGGGCCCCGGTGGAAGATGTCGGTGGTTGACTGTCGGCCGCTAGCCTGCACCACGTGGCAGGGTGTGTATGCTAGTGTAGTTTGCAGACTGCGCAGGCTATACCAGCCTTTTAAAAAATTGATTTTGAAAAAAAAAATTATTATTTTTTGATTTATAAAATCAAAAAACAAATAAATATTCTTTTTTAATTTGATTTTTGATTTTTAGAAATCAAAAAAAAAAATACAATTTTTTTATTTTTAAAAAAAACTTTGTACAAAAATATAATCAGCGAATAATACATTTATTCTGCAGAAATATAAGAATAAAATCTCCAATATTTACAATAAAATTTCTCAAGAATAAATTGAAAATTTTCTAAAAAAAATTTCAAAAATTTTCAACTGAACTATAGAAAAATTGAAAAATACCCAAATTGGAGAATTTTTCAGATTTGGAGCTTTCGATATCTGATTTGGATGAAACAAAAGGCAATCTTGACTGAAAACAGCCTACTAAACACAATGGTGGGCTCAGATTTGGCGTAGGATGCTCCAAAATGCTGCTGCAACATAGATCTGAAAATACACCATTCTTCAAATGCACCAAGATCTCTCCAAATGACTAACCAAAGGCACTCCAGCAGCTCTGATACCATGTAAGAATTGGCTATGAAGGTAGCCACCCAAGATCTAGAGGCCTAATAGAAAGCACAAAAGAGAGAGACAAGAATATGACAAGAATAAACTATATTCAATGTCAATAATATGAGATAATGGTACAAATGTACATAGGAGACCCCTTGGTTATATAGCCAAGGTGAGAACATAGGAGGGCATAAGATTATGACAAGTGTCATAATCTTACGACATGAGACAACTAGGAAAAGTTATCACTCCACCTAAAGTGGAAAAGAGATAATGTGATAATCACCACAAAAGGTGGGTCACCCACAAAAGGTTGAGACATATCACATGATGTGTCCACAAAAGATGGAAGTGATGAGGTAATGACATGTCAAGTCCACCAAAAGTGGAAAATCTCCAACAACCTCCTATGTGATCCCTAAGTAAACTTAACTAAGGTGTAATCATGACCTAGGACAAGGTACAATACATATAATTACACCAACACCCCCCCTTAAGTGCAACTTAGGGAGAATGTACGCAAAGCAAACAATGCAAGATGGGTCCCGGCTACTAGGCCATGTTAGGTACCCATGTACAAATGCAATGAAATCTCTCACAAGCGAGGAAAGATAGAAAAAACCAGTGGGAAAAAACTATCCCCCAAAAGAGAGATGAAATACAAAAGTCTATGAACATAGTCCCCCCCATACAAGAGAAGAAGAGAGACAAGGTAGCCCCCCTCAATGTACAATGATCACCCATGGAAGATGCTCGAGAAGGAATGAAGCTGCTCCAAAACTGTCGAACAACGTTCCTCCCCTTAGGAAGAAACAATACCAAAGGTGTATGAATGAAGTCTCCCCAATCCACAAGTGAAGAAGGAAGAACCTTGAAAATGTAAGAAGTCTCTGAAATCTGTTCAAAGTTCCCTATGTTGATGTTGAAAGATGCCTTCCCCAAACCATGTGAAGCTGCAATGAAGTCACTTCCTGGAAACTGTGAGAACCCCTTTGCAACAACACTCTCATTTGCTGAAAAAGACAACTCAAGATCTAGCAAGGATGAAGGTAGAACATACTTCAAAGACGATGTCTCCTCAAAAGAGAAAGTGGCCTCCTCCAACTGTTGTAAAGATGCATCCACAATCACATCAACCTCGAAAGACTGATCATGTAGAGGAGGGTCAGAGTGTTCCCTCACAACAACTGAAGAAGAATCACCTTCATCAAAGAGAAGATGTAAATAATCAAATGTGTCTCCCAAATCTGCAATGTAGGATTCCACAAACAAACCACCAATGTCTGTCAAGTAGTCATCCCATGAAGTTGTTGTTGGAAGACAAGGTATACACTATTGTGGTGCAGGAGCACCTAGGCTAACCTCCATCTTGTTAATTTCATTTTGGCTTGTATCTAACCTTATCCAAGTTAGAGGGTTTGTGTATTTTTTTTTGACCTTAGAAGGTCATTGTTGTGCTTAGGTGAATTAGTCATTAGGACTAAGATTCACCAAAGTTTTGTTGTCTTTATTATTTTTGCTTTGTTTAGCCATGCTAGAATTGGAGCCTTAAATGTGTTCTAAACACATCAATGTTGTTAGGAAGATGCCAAGAGGCAGTTAAGGGAGTTGGATGCTCGAAATCAAGGAGTTAGAGGTCCTAGGAGTTAGGAGGAGGACATGATGATAAGTTGCAAAAATTTGTTACAAAGTTGCATAACAACATTTGTCATGTTGCATGCAACTCGGTTATCTTGGATCCCTTAGAAGATGGGAGTGTGGGATCGACCAACATCCCTAAAAACATGGAAAAAGGAATCTATGATGCAAGAGGCTCGAGTTATAAGGATAGTAGTTTGTAATTAAGTAAATGGTTATGCTTTTGAATAGAAGAACACTGCATTTTCTAAAAATCCCGTGTGTTTTGAGGTGACAATGATATCAAGTGGATTGTATGTACTAATTTGGTATTGGATTTGAGTTTACAAGACATATCTAAGCATTCTTTCTTTTGTAAGTAAGTTCATTTGATTTATTTTAAGTGTTTTGTGTGAATAAGTTAGAGTTTAGGGTCTTTACTGTCTTGTTCTGAACAGTCAGTCTTTTTATGGCTCCCCCATGAAATCTAGCCACGGGAACTTCCTGAGATTAGATGGATTTGTTAGGGGAGCCAATTCTCTGTATATACTTAGTGGTAGGAGTCTTGAAGAGTCGAGCATGCATTTTTAAAATCAAACCCCAAGCGAGCTTAGAAGGGTCCGATTAGGAGTTTGATAGAGAAGAAGTGAATAGTATAGGCAGGGGTTAGAAGTACAGTACGGAAAAAGGATGGTATCAGGTAGGGTATGATAAAATCTTCACATGCTAGAAGGATTGAGGTCCAGTCAATCCACTTGTGTGAGAGAGGAGAAAGAAATCAGTGTAACCCTACTAATTAGGCCTATTAGCCCAATTTGACCTAGATTATAGGAAACCAGTGTACGGAGGAGACAGAGGCCTGAAATCTTGTGAATATTTTAGAGAACCAAAAAGGGTATCTAAATATGAAATTTTTTTCCCAGGTTGTTTGGAAAGTTTGAGCAAGAATGGAAAAAAGGTCACTGTCAAGGGCTACAAGAAACTAGGCCTTTTCAAGACCAAATCTTGAAATCGGTAAGAGTGAAGACTGAAGATCCTCCAAGATGGATCCAGTTGGATGTAGAATGCTTGTTTCCAGTATGTTGGGAACCCCTACAAATAGTTCAAGATTTTATGTGAAGTTGGCACTTAGATTCTTCTAAGTGTAGGAGAGAGTTTTCTAAGTTCAAAGAGGTGTTAGTATTTCAAGGTGAAGCACAAGTGGAAAACTCTTGGAGAGGAGTTGGAGCAGGACTTGGTTAATCATCCAAGCCTAACAAGAACCTATTGGTATCAAGTTCCAGGAAGAAGATAGTGGAAAAGGTCTTTTAGCAGATTGTGCAAGCAAGCCTTTGGAACACCTACACCATGTTGCACTGAATCACAAGGCACTAAAACTGTCGGAACACAAGTATCATCAGGTACATCAGTCAATGTAGGAGATGGAATATCAGCAATATGTTCAAGAACCTCAGGAGTAGAAAGCACTCCAAGATTCAAGTAACCATACTCAATCTCCTCAAGTGTGTCCACACTTGGGTGAACTAAATCATCAATAGGAACAAAATATGAGAAGGTGTAGAACCAAGAACGATTATCAACCTCCCCAACTACAACAAGAGCTTTGCTATGCAAATCTCGAACAATGACAGAATCTGGTGTGAACTCTACACTCTTTCCTGTACCACTATGTGTAATCTGATAGATGGAAAGGATGTTCCTTGACAAAGTAAGTACACATAGAACATCATTAAATGCTCCACCTTCCACGTCAATAGAACCTTTCCCACAAACTGCCAAAGATGTGTTGTTAGCCATCAAAATGGGTGGTGATGAACACAAATCAAATGAAAAGTACATATCCTTGGATGAAGTCATATGATGTGAAGCTCCTGAATCAAGGATCCACTGATCTGAATTGGAATCTGCAAAAGTAAGAAATGCTTGCCCCTTATGTTTCTCAAATTGAGATGATGTAGAAGAAGGAGAAGAGCTTGATGTTGTTTCCATGAGAGTTGTTCCTTTTCCCTTAGAAGAAGTGGAAGAGGATGAGTCCTTCTCTTGATATGCAGCTGGCAAGTTGATGTTGTTCTTCTTAAGGATGTGTTTCAAATCATCAATTTGCTTAACATGACAACGATGCTCATCATGACCAATCCTTTTGCAATATGCACATGTTGGTTGCTCCCTCTTGCTTGAATTATTGTACTTCTTTGAAGAAGATGAAGTTGAGCTTTGTTATGGAGGAGTGGATTGTTTGTTCTCTCCTTGTGGCTTTGTTGAAGATTTCTTTTGGTCTTTCCCTTTTCCTTGCTTATTGTTTCCATGATTGACCACCAATGCTTTTGAAGTTGAAGACTTGAGAAGACCCATTTTCATCAACTTATTTTGCTCAAGAATCAAAAGATCTGTGAGAGCCTCAAAAGATGGTGTTGTGAAGTTGCTTATTGTCAATCTTTGAGTTTGAAAACTTGAAACAAAGGCTGCATACTCAACTGGAAGTTTATCCAACAAGTTGAAGACCAATTGATCATCCTCTTTTTCAATACCACAATCTTTTAGTTGTGCTCTTAATTCATTTGCCTTAGTGACATAATCCTGAATTGTATCAAAATCCTTGGGATCAAGGCTTAAGAGATCATGTTCAAGTTTTATCCCTTAACCTTATCAACCTTACCATACAAAGTAGCAAGTTTATCCCAAGCTTCCTTAGCTATAGTACATTTATCAACATGGAAAATGAGATCATCTGAAATGAACTTTCTTAGTGTACCCAATGCCATAGAAGTTTTAGTGAGCCAATCCATATATGCAATTGGATCTGCCTTAGAATCTGAAGGTGCAGTTATGGTTCCATCAATATAGTGAATTAAACCTTTTTCCATTAGTTTACTCCATGCACGTACTTTCCATGTACCATAATTATGTGTAGTTAAGAGTGGAACTTTAGATGAACCCATGATGGAATGAAAGAGCGCAAGAGAGAAAATATGAACAATCACACAAGATACACCCCCCCAAATTCACTCAATCAAAGTACCCCCCCACAAAGAGATGATTTTGGCACTTTATAATGTAGTGTGTGTTCAATAGGCCACTTGCAACTTGGCTAAGTGGGCTTATGATTTCTAATTTACAACTTGCCAATAAATAGGCTGATAATAGACTAGAACAAATAAGCAAAGAACTAGATTCGGATCTATGCAATACAAGTGCCAAATAGGCCAAAAAAGACCATATGCTGAAAGTACAACATCCACTCAAGATTGCTTCAAAATTATTGCAGATTCAAGAAGTAGACAAAAAATAATGCACTTTCATAAAAAATGGCACCTAAAAAGGAGTTCGTATGAGCCTTAACGAAGCCTCGGAAGTTGCAGAAATGGTGACAAGACAAGTACAGTGTTGAGAAAATGAAAATTATAGAAAATATGTCACCCAAAATCATAAACCAAGTACACCACTGCGAAGTACACAAAAAATTAGCCCAAATCAAAAAAAATTGCTCGAAAAAAGGAGCAAAAATGAGCGAGATATGGCCTTCCAAAGTTGAATTGTAAAACTGAAAAGCTCATTAGTGAGGGGGGCAAACATTTTTTTTAAAAATGGGTGACGTTGTGCTGACGTCATCAAACCATGAGCTTAAATTTGACGTTCATATGACCGTCAAAAAAGTATGAGCTTAAATTTGACGGTTGGAAGAATGTCACTGCCGTCGTTAACATATGCCGGAATATTCTTCGGTTCAATGGAATATACTGCTCGACTGGCAGAATATGCTACAAGGAATCAGCAACAGAATCTTTAAATACCCCAGAATATTCCTCCAGAATCTTTGGTGCCCCGTACCCTGACGGATTTGAGTTGCTGGCAGTAATAAGGGTTGAGGGTGATATATTTACATGCCAGAATACTTGTCGACCGTGTTGATTGTGCTGCCACCGATAAAGGGACATGTTGGGACAGGTGAGACAGCGCCACGTGGAAGCTGCGGTAGGCGGAGCCGGTGGAAATGGGGGCCCCAGTGGAAGAAGCCGGTGGTTGACTGTCGACCGCCAGCCTGCACCACGCGGCAGGGTGTGTACATTGGTGCAGTCTGCAGACTGCGCAGGCTATACCAGCCTTTAAAAAAATTGATTTTGAAAATTTTTTTTATTATTTTTTTATTTATAAAATCAAAAAACAAATAAATATTTTTTTTCAATTTGATTTTTGATTTGTAGAAATCAAAAAACAAATAAAATTTTTTGATTTTTTTAAAAAACTTTGTACAAAAATATAATTTGCGAATAATATATTTATTCTACAGAAATATAAGAATAAAATTTCCAATATTTACAATAAAATTTCTCAAGAATAAATTGAAAATTTTATAAAAAAAATTTCAAAAATTTTCAACTGAACTATAGAAAAATTGAAAAATACCCAAATTGGAGAATTTTTCAGATCTGGAGCTTCTGATATCTGATTTGGATGAAACAAAAGGAAATCTTGACTGAAAACAGCCTACCAAATGCAATGGTGGGCTCAGATTTGGCGTAGGATGCTCCAAAATACTACTGCAACATAGATATGAAAATACACCATTCTTCAAATGCACCAAGATCTCTCCAAATGACTAACCAAAGGCACTCCAGCAACTTTGATACCATGTAAGAATTGGCTATGAAGGTAGCCACCCAAGATCTAGAGGCCTAATAGAAAGCACAAAAGAGAGAGACAAGAATATGACAAGAATAAACTGTATTCAATGTCAATAATATGAGATAATGGTACAAATGTACATAGGAAACCCCTTGGTTATATAGCCAAGGTGAGAACATAGGAGGGCATAAGATTATGACAAGTGTCGTAATCTTATGACATGAGACAACTAGGAAAAGCTATCACTCCACCTAAAGTGGAAAAGAGATAATGTGATAATCACCACAAAAGGTGGGTCACCCACAAAAGGTGGAGAGATATCACATGATGTGTCCACAAAAGGTGGAAGTGATGAAGTAATGACATGTCAAGTCCACAAAAAGTGGAAAATCTCCAACAACCTCCTATGTGGTCCCTAAGTAAACTTAACTAAGGTGTAATCATGACCTAGGACAAGATACAAGACATATAATTACACCAACAAAATTGTATTCTTGAGTGTTTTTTATTAGATAAGTAGGGGTAGGGCCCTGACCCATACAAAATGGAAATTGTATTCTTGAGTGTTGTATTTAAGGAAAGACTTTAATTATTTACAACAATTAGTGAATGAATTTATCACTTTTAGCACACACCTCTTGCACACATTGATGAACCTTAAAAATAATCATATAGCAACATTAGTGTTGCATCATCATTGTAGAGAATATTATATGACTACTTATTTTCTTCATTCTCTTTACAAAATTGTTAAATTGACATCTTTACAAAGTTTGACACAAGAGAAATACTATCCTTGCTGCATACAAACTCCAAACCAAAGAACTAATTCTTTAAAATTTTAAAATTGAAACAAACAATTTCCAAAATTAAAAACTATTAGAAAAACAAATTAGTATAAAACACTTCGACAAAATCTAATATGCTTAATTAATATATTTTTATTTTGTATAATAAATAAATTAATCCAACACTTAGACAAAATTTAAGTCTAAATCAAACTATAAACTATATACTTTAATTTTATTTAAATTCTGAATATTCAATTTGCAATATTTTTATCAATCTAACACTTGTTCCTAAAATATATATTTATCATTACTCATTTAAATTATTTATTCTCACATTGATGTTGCAACTTCAATCAAAGATACGACCATGATTGAAAGACGTTTTCCCATAGAACGTTAGATCCCACGAAGCTTATCAAGAAAACGTGTATTTTTATAGCTGTCCCTACAAATAATAAGGCGTAAGAAAAGTAGCCAAATACAATGATTTCCACAAATTCACAAGGAACAGATTTTTAAAAATAGTTTAGAAACTACTGTAAACTTTGAGCTGTTATTACTATCACTTTTTGTTTCACCTATTTACAAGGACTAAAAGGGAAATTAGATCCCTTTGCTACTTTGTCTATTACTAATTTAGTTACTTTTGCTGCTTTCAAGCTCTGCACAAATATTTTATGTATAAGATTAACTCTCCATTGCTTTATCTAAATTTGCAGGTACTCTATATCTGTTCTTAGCAATTATATGAATATCTGCAGTTGCACCATACTTCACAAGACTATGATAATTCAATGTCTCCTGTGTTAATAAGTCACACTTCATGAAAGAGTTTGAACAGGCAGTTGGAGCGCTATTTTTACAGAGGTTCATAAATTGCAGTTTACAAATACATCTAGTCGTTGTTTTTGATATACAGTCTGCAATTTTCAGCAATACACAGAAAAAATTCTGAATTACTACTCGGTATTTTCTGCTTGTCCTGATCTCTTGAGTTATGCTGGTTTAAAGAAGAGGGTCAGATTCAAAATCTTCATCCTGTATATGCAGCCATGCGTGATAATGGCAGAGGCTTGAATTAAGGATGGCAAGTTTAAGCTCGAATCTGAGACAGATTTGCCATAACTATCTGCCTGTCTTCAACATGTGATTCCAACACTTCCAGCAATGCACTGCGCCCAACTATTAGAAGTTGTGAAAGCATCTTTGTTGTAGCCCGAAATTCATGAGGCTTATTAAATAGCACTCCGAATTCTCCAAACATATCGCCTGTTTCTTCCTTCACAAGCTTCTGAAATTCAGATGTAAAAAGGATGTTTAATGGAACTTTGAATTAAAATGATAACATATAACAAGTATTATTCTTTATTGGTTGATGAATTGGGTGGACTTTATTTACCTCGTCAAGTCCTGCTCTTCGAAACACTAAGTCCTGTAAAATAAGCATTTCAGGATTGTTTCCAGAGAAATCAAACTAACTTAAAAATAAGATAAAAGGGGAGAGAAAATAAAGTATTACAGTACCACTGCTCCAGAGACAACAATATAGAGATCCGTGGGTGCCTCTTCTTGCAAAACAATGTCATGTCTTGCAGGGAAATAGCCAGCTTGAATCTCTGATACCTATATATAAGAAAAAATCTGAATCATATTCTCTAATTTTCCTCTCCAGTAATCACATAGATACGCCACTACTTACCAAGTGCAGAAGAAAGCTGCATGACACTCCCTGGAACAAATAAGCTTTTTCAAGTATGGGTAAAAACAAGTACTGAAGAATGCTCAAACGAAGACCATTTGGGAGAGAATCGAATAGTCGTTGCTTTTGATATCCCTCGGTTCTGAATTTCAGAGACAAGTAATCTATAATCTGATTTTTCAATATATCTGGAAGCTGATTTCTTGAGGCACAGGTTGAAGCTTCTGTAATCATGTTTCTCTGCATTTATAACGTAAAAGAACAAAAGAAGGTCAATAATCATTGATACCCTTTAAAGGACATTACGGAGAGCTTAATATATATACGATAATTGGTAGCTTACAAATTTTCTTGTTCTGGTTGAATCTTCCACAACGAGGCTTGTCATGTTGCCAATCAAGTAAGCGGTGACACCCAAATTAAACATCATGTAAACTATGTCAAAAATCATTTCTTGGGTGTTCTGGGGATGAATATCTCCGTAACCAACGCTGGATAGAGTAGTGAGAGACCAGTAAATTGCAGCCACGTAACGCTCCCAGAGACTGATTTCCTTGAAATTGGGACTAATGGAACTACCAATCCATGTCTTTTTGGGATCCTTGTAACGTGATGCAAGAAGATAAAAGAAACACCCAGCAATGTGTATTGAAAAAAGTGTTGTCTGACAAAACCAAATGAAATCTCATCATCAATTATGCTCGGCAAACAAACTCCATGATTTAAACTTAAATAAATAAACACTATCCATGGTAGTGGCTTACACAAATTAGCTTAGCACATCGAAGCCAGAAATAATTTACTCGGATGTCCTTTTCAAGTCTGCAGCAGACAGGCAAAAAATCATCATTCAATCACCAAATTAGTTAATTGTTTTCTCCATTTCTAGGCTTCTATATTTGAAGGTTATTTTGTCTTTTTAAGCCCCTGAAAGCTACGAAAGCGGGGAAAACTTTAGCCAAAAAAATTGCCATACCTGGCAAAAATATCACTAACTTTTCGCAGTCGCCAAAGCCTCAGTATATGAAGTAAATTAAACATTAAGCCTGACCCATATTTCCCTGTAAAGAGAAAGGCCAATGCCTGAAATGGTGTAGTTGATGAAACATCGAAGATAAACCATGTCGACAGATACCTGCATTAGATGAGAAGCAGAATCTTAGCGAGCGCAGATAGAATTGATTAGATTGTTACAAGTTAGTAATGAAAAAATTGATGTATAGTTTACTTGAGGGCAATTTTCTTGGGATGGTCCACGACCAAATATGTCCGGCTGTCCTTGTAAGCGACTGAAAATGTCAAGGCGATATCAATGGCGAAGAAGCCATTGAGAATGTTATCGAGAATTGAAAGAGCAGGAGGAATGGGTTCCTGTAGGAATCCTATTTCGAAGGTTGAAATCCATGCGGAATACATTACCAAAGGGATCAGAAAATTCTGCCACCACCTGCAATACACCCATCAGTATTACAGATACGTTCTTACTCATTATTATTGCTGTGATTCATCTCATGAGATCATTGTGTCACTGACTTACATCATACACTGAAAATAGCTCAAGTGCAATGAAAAAAAATCCATATTTTGATAAACTGTCCGTAAAATTTCGACGGCCGACAATTTTGTTTCCATTAACCCTAGTGGAAACAAAATTGTCGGCCGCTTGAATATAAGCATACGCGCACTTTTAGAGCACTCACTAAGGCTTAAAATCAAAAGATGTTCTGGAAAACAAAAAAATTAGACATGGTTTTCAATTTTTCTAAATACCAACCCAAAAATTTGAAGTGGAAAAAGAAAAAATATTGCACAATTCCTGTTTAGAATACGTTTTCCATGATTGACTGAATATAAAATAAAAATGAAAAAATGGCTTTGTATAACTGTATTTGATAACCATGCTAACAATACAGAACCGAGGAAGATCTTTATAGTACCTGTAACGAGTGTCATAGGGAGAAATAATATATCTGCGCAGCTTTCTTTGTGTTGGCTGGTGGCTGCTCGCGCCCAACGCTGGCAGCAATCCACTTGGAAGGCTATGCAATGTCTCTGACACTGATTGTTTCTCCATCTGCAACGACGATGGAAGGCATATGTGTACGCATTTCATCCTCTCAGACATATTTATACCTTTCTTCCTTGCCTAGTCAGACAGTGGGCACTAGTAGACTGTTAGCCGGGCACCCACAATTAGCCATCCATCTCTCTTCTTATAAGACAAAAGCGTTTGTACTTGGACCACAACGAAAGGCAAAGCATAGTGGGATAAAAAGCTGAGCCGAACCCACGAGAGAAACTGTCACTTTGTTGTTTGTCACGAGAGTTCGTGGAGGTTGAAATCATGCCAGCCATATGCAGCCGGCACGTTGCCGGCACTTTAGGGTTAATGAGTCTTCCAAAGACAGAGGTCGAAGCCATTCAAACTTGATGACGAGTATCACGAGATGAAAAGGGGGGTGGTGGAGGAGGAATGAGAGTTTGTGGTTATGATGTTTCACAGATTAATTTTGATCAATAAAAATATCATAAATATTTATTTCTTTTCGTTGTTAATGTGATATGTAGAAAGGAGAGTTTTTGATGTAAGAGCTCCCACTTAAAAGTGACTATCATTATAAATTTATCATCATTGTAACAAAAGAAAGAGTTAATCGAACTTATAAATATGAATATGTCTACTATAAGTCAATCTTATATCTTTTCCTTGTTAATGTGATATGTAGAAAGGAGAGTTTTTGATGTAAGAGCTCCCACTTGAAAGTGACTATAATTATGACTTTATCATCATTGTAGCAAAAGAAATGGTTAGTTGAACTCATAAATATGAATATGTCTACTATAAGTTAATCTTATATCTTTTCATTGTTGTAGAAAGGACAGTTTTTGATGTAAGAGCTCACACTTAAAAGTGACTATAATTATGAATTTATCATCATCGTAGCAAAAGAAATGGTTAGTTGAACTCATAAATATGAATTTGTCTACTATCATCAATCTCACAACGTTAATTGATCAATTATATTAATTGAACTTGTATACTAAAGTCAACAAATTGTAACATCTATAAATTATTATTTAAAGAATGATTGTCAGATGAACTCTTAAATGCAAATGCAAATGTGTTGATAAGAAGATATTGCATCGTAAATGTATTGATTATAACAAAATAAAAGTTTGTGAATGGAACTTATGAACTTCCTTTTTTGTCTTTTTAACTACCTTGCCAATTTAATTGTGTAACTAATACATTTGCTTTTTAAAAGAAAAAGTAAAGAATAAATTACTTTACTTAACATAAGTAAATTATTAGTTTACTATTTTTATTTTTAGCATTCTAGAAGAAAATAAACTATTATGATGAAATAATTGAAATCATGTGATTTCTTTGTTCTTTCCAACACAATACTTTTATGTCCTACTTAAGCTAGATTATTTTATTAGTTTAAGCCTTAAACCAAGGATTAACTTTTGAAATTAGGAACATAAATGCTAAAGGAAGTGGTTCTACAAAAGGAGCAACAAGGGTTATCATTGTGTAGAGGTATTAATACAGGAGTTAGTCCTTCCATAAATTTCTTTTCTGAGTATAGAAAAATTAAATACCTAGATTGTCATGACCCTCATCCTTGAAATATTTGAAAATATTGTTAATATAATTAGAATAATAATTATAATCTAAAGTGTTGTAATATTTATTTATTAATAGATAATGTATAGAGCTAAACTAAAGAATAAATTACTAAAAACAATTAAATAAAAGTAAATAAATTGATTTAATTATTCAAAATGATATACAGTGAACCAATTTCATTAAAAAATTATAAATAAAGTGTCTATACTATTATGATATTGCTATGAGGGAATCTTACTAGCAATAAAATAATTTGATACATTGTGGAAAATACCTCCTACTTATCAATCCATACTAATGTCAATTTAAAGTATTAAAATATATGTTGTGTGTTATTTATTTAAACTAAAATAATAAAAATAAAAGAATATTTTAAAAGACTCTCTTGCAACTATTATTTTAAATTTTAAATATTTAATTAAACATATTTTGATGGGAAGCTATGACACTTGGAAAACTTTATGATGAGTGTAGAGTTACACATTATTATTATTAGTATATTCTATAACAATAATATTTTATTCATAGCATATTTTATGACAAGAATGTGGGACTTAAACTTACTATTATTGGATTATTCTATGAAAAAATTGAGGTTACTATTATTATTTATGATATATTCCATTACATGGATTAGTGGGACTAATTTAAGAGAGAATCTTTTAATAGTAGATATTATTATATTTTCCATTTTGTGTAAAAAAAAATTATTACTTTATAAAATTTTATAAAATGGAGATATGCAATGTATTAGGTAAGTTTTGGAAATTGTTTATTAATTTTTTTATTGGATTTCAAAATCTTAGAATGCATAATTTTTTATTTAAAAATCTTTGAAGAAGACTCTTTGATGAAATAATCTTCCATTTTTTTAATTTATTAGCTTAATGATATCAAGTTTCCACAATCCATAATGTTTTTTGCAATGGTTTCTGGTTTTGATTGTGTGAGAATTTTTACATCAACGTTTCAGATCACACTCTGTGATCCATCATCAGGATGAGAGCAGAGCTAAAGGAGAGAATGAAAAGATGTAGACCAAGAGCTATTTAAAAAGAACAAGGCAGGGAAAGGAGGGAGAGAGGGGGCACAAAGGCCAAGAACCAATAAAGAAATAAATATAGATATTCTCATAAAAATATATATCAAAAAGACATAGAAATAATATATATATAATAGTAAACAAATAAATAATAAATTAAAGAATTCTCTTTAAAATATATAAAAGACAAGGAACCAATAAAGAAATATATATATATATATATCTTAACATTATATAAATGTAAAAATATTTATAAAGAAACAAATAAAATAATAGGAAACAAAGAAATAAATAAAAATAAAGATGATAGGAAACAAACCAATAAATAAAAATGAATACAAATAAAAATATATGTATATAGGGAAACAATTAAATAGATAAATATAGAAGCTCACTTAAAAAAGACAAGGACTCAATAAAGAAATATATAAACATATATATCTTAACTTTATATAAATGTAAAAAAGCTTATATAAATATATATTTCTCAAATATATATATAAATACAATTACATATACACGAAGGAAAGAGGTTCAAGATCAAAAAAGGAAGAAAAAAGCAAAAAGAACCACAGAAGAAGAAAGGACTGGAAGGGAAACAAAGGAGGGAAAAGATGGGATGAAGGCCAATGAATAAAAAGAAACAAATAAATAAAAATATATACGGATATTCACATAAAAATATAAGAATAAAAAGACAAAGAAACAAAAAAGAAAAATATAAATATAAAACTTAAATTTATATAAATATATATATAAATACAACTATGTGTGTGTGTGTGTGTGTGTGTGTGTGTGGTGGTTAGTAGGAAAGAGGGCCAAGATCAAAAAAAAAAAAGACAAAAGACAAAAGCTAAAGGAACCAAAAAGGAAGAAAAGATAGTAAGGGGAACACAGAAGGAGAAAAAAGGAAAGGGGGCCAACATAAACCAGGGGAGCGAAAAAGAACAAGACAAGGAGACCAAAGCACGAGAAGGGAGGCAAGAGCACCCAACGAACAAAGGAAAGCAGGGGGATCAAGAAGAGGGAGGGATATGAGGGGTATGAAGGTTGGCTAACAAGGGATGCCAAGCCTGACTCAACTTCCACCCTTCATCCCGATTAAGGTTCAAGGGGTGGTTGTTGATTTCAATGGTTTCTTTTATCTTCCTTTTGAAAAAATTGTCTTCTTTGTGTAGGATTTGGGTGCTTTCGATGCAAATATGGTGCTTTGTGGAAGAAGAGTGGTTGGCTAAAGCAGATTTGAGGACCCGCTCATGTCTAATATTAGCTATGTGTTCTTTGATTCTAGTGTTGAATGATCGACCGGTTTCACCAATATAAGGTGCACCACAAAAGCACATAACCTTGTAGACACCTGAGTGGAGAAAGATGTCCTTGGGGTCTTTGAGAGAGGGGAGACAATTCCTCAAAGTGGAGAGGGGTTTGAAAGCACATTGGAGACCTTTTTTGCGAAGGATCTTGGAGATTTTTTGGGATAACCCATCGACGAAGGGGAGGGAGGCAACAGGGAGACTAAAGGAGCGGATGGGTTCAAAGGTGGAATGGAAATGAGCCTTTGCTTGGTTGAAGGCTAGAGAAATTTGCTTATTAGAGTAACCATTCAAAATGAACACGTGACGAAGATGGTCTAACTCAAAGTTTAAGTTGTCCTCATCACAAATTCTAAAGGCCCTCAAGGCAAGAGTTTTTAGGACACCACTTTTTTGGCATGGGTGATGATGAGAGGACGAGTGGAGATAGAGATCGGTATGGGTGGCCTTACGATACACCTGGTGCCCGAGGGAACCATCAAGGTTTTTGAGAAGAAGAATATCGAGAAAGGGAAGACAGTTGTCCACTTCAATCTCTTTGGTGAAGGAAATACAAGGCACGAGGCTATTGAGGTGGGAATGGAACTCCTCTAATTTCTCCAAGCCATGGGGCCAACACACATTGGTGTCGTCAACATATCTTTTCCACCACTTTGGCTTGAAAGGGAAGGAGTGAAGGGCCATGTCTTTGAAATGCTCCATGAAGAGGTTGGCAATGACTGGGGAGAGAGGGGAACCCATGGCCACACCATCGACCTGCTCGTAAATTACCCCTTGGAAGGAGAAAAAAGTAGACCTTAAGCACAAATCAACAAGGGAAGCAATCTCGTCATTAGATTTGCGCCTAACAATTTCAATCGAGTTGGGGATGGGAACCTTGGTGAAAAGAGAAACCACATCGAAGCTCACCAAAAGGTCATTACTCTCCAACTTTTGATCATTGGCAAACTGAACAAAATGGGAAGAATTTTTGATGAAGGAGTCTGACTTCCCAACCAGAGGGGCCAATAATTTAGAGAGGTGAGAGGAAAGGTTGTAAGTTGGTGAACCCATGGTGTCAACAATGGGTCTCAACGGAATACCAACTTTGTGAATTTTGGGTGCATCGTAGATGTGGGGCGTAATTTATTTATTATCCAAAAAATCTTAAGAATTTTTTTTCCATATTTTTGTCAAATAATTTCATTTAAAGCTCATACTTTATTTTTTTAATCATTAAAAGAATTTTTTTAATATTTTACCTATATAATTAAATAATTTAACTTATTCATTTGATTTTACAGTTTTAAAATCATATCTTCATTAATATTATGATTAATATATTAAGATTATATATAATAAAATAATAATAATAATAATAAAATAACTTAATTAAAAAATATACATATATAAAACAAAAAAAGAAAAAACTAACTACTTAAAATTAAATTAAAATATAATTAATTAATACTTTTATTTAATAAGGGTAAAAACAAAAAATTACTTATATAATATGTAAATATAAGTCATGAGATGGTCAAATAGTAAAATGTGCAGTTAGAAGACCCCAAGATTTTGTGAAAGGGTTGTGGAAAATGTCAATACTTCTGAATTCGCACTACCCTAAATCCTCTGCTCTGGCTTTTGAGACGAAATGTGAGGGCTCCCGAACGGCTTCCATGGCTGGAGATTTCAAAGAAATGGTGGACTTAGGTGCGGATTCGCTGGGTTGTGTGGAGATGCAGGGAAATTTGGGCGCTATCGCTGGTGATTTGGCCGCCCTAAAGCTTCTCAGACAACTGTCAATACTTCTCCTAGCAATGTGTTTTGGGATGGGAATCATTCCTCTCATTCCTCCCATGTTTCTACTCCGCAATTCCTACACGGGGGGCTGGTCAAGGGTTTAAATGCGCTGACTCCATCCTCCTTGAAGGATCAAGAATTAGCAGATCGTGCACGCAATGTTGTGCTTCCTGGGCAAAAGTCGATGGCAGGAAAACCCTCATTTTCGGACGTGGTCAAGTCTGGATCCTCCCCTCCTCTGGACGCATTTCATCCTCAAAAATGCATAGGTAACAGATGTCCAGCACAATGCTCTGGAAAAATTTCAGCTTTGGATTTTGATGCCTCTGTGTCGAAAGAGCTGTTTGAAAACGAAAAATTCTTTACAAATAACAGGCTAATTGGCAGATTTAACCATCTTTGGCCAACTCTTCCAGATTTGCATGATTGGATATCAAAATCCTGGCTTCCTTTAATGGAAAGCAATTTAGAAATCTACCCTAGTGCAAGAGGTTTTTTATCGTGGTTTTTGATTGCAGGAAAGACAAAAACACCATTTTAAACTATGTATGGTTCTAGGAAGGAAATTTCTTGCAGTTGAAATCTTGGCACCCAAAATTTTATCTGTCCTCTAAATCATTCACAGTGTTGCCGATTTGGGTCCATCTACCAAATCTCCCCCTACACTACTGGTTCGAATCATGTTTTACGACTATTGGGAACTCTTTGGGTAAGTTTGTGTATACTGATGACAACTCAAGAAATTTTATCCATACAACCTTTGCCAGGATCTTGGTGGAATTGGACACTTCCAAAGACCTTCCGGTAGAAATTATTTTGAGGGCTAATGGACAATGCTGGAAACAACCTCTGGATTACGAAGGGTTAATTTTTAGGTGCAGAAGATGTTATCAAACAGGACACATTATTCGGTAGAAAAATTTCCCAAACAAAATACTTCCCCCTGCAAGTTGGTGAAGAAAAATGTTGAGCTTTCTTCTTGTATAGTTGCGGTTCAGGAATTGCCTTGTGAAGCAGATCAGGAATTTCCCTGTGCTGGTGACAAAGTTGTCACACCTCAAGGTTCTAGAGCAATAGGTGAGGGTTCTAACTCCATAGCAGGTGATTGCTTCTCTCTGGCTTCACCACATGATCTAAAGAATTCAATTGTTGAGGATGGGGGAAATGATTGGCAAGCAGTAAGGAAAAAGAAAAGGAACAACATACATAATGGGTATGGCTACAATTCAGCTTCAATAGAACCAAAGAATGGGGTGCATTAGTAAATCATAGAGCTCATAAATTGGAAAATATTATCCACAAATTAGAGGAAGCTAGAAGCAAATTGTTCCCTCATGCTAAAAATGGTGTCAACTCTGTATAGGTAACAGTTTCCAGGTTTAGTTTCATAATTTGGTTTGTTGTGGTAGGCAATTTCAATATGTGTGTTGGAACTTGGGTAGATGGGATGGCAAACTAGTCTGTTTTATATTTATTTAATATATTAGTTTAGGTAGAATTGGTCCCTGGTTTTGGGGTTAGGATCAAATAGAGAGAAGCTTGGTCGGTATAGTACAAGTTTGGTTAAATAATACAAATGTATTCCAAATGTGTGGGGATGAGATCCCCTTTTGTGATCTCACCCGGTGTTGGCTAGGCCACTTTCCAGCATCTTTAATACACTCATCTCTTACCTATCAAAAAAAATATATAAGTCATGAGATATGTAAAAATAAATATATGTATATATAATATGCCATATAGATTGTATATTATGTTTGTAGTATAATTTATGTTAACAATTATAAATAGATTATATATTTATTGAAAAAAAATATTTTATTTTTTTATATATATACAACAGGGTGAGATCCCCTACCCCTAAGAAGTCTCACCTATTGTCCAAGCCAACTCTACTACCCATGCAAACTATAAATTTAAAAATTAAAAATAGTTATATAGAAACATAGATTTAATATATATTAAAAAAATTGCATGCATATTAAATGCAATATGTATAAATAAATATAGATTATATATTAAAAATATGAATATGTGATGAAAGAAATTATTCAATTATATTAAGATAATTGTATTTGAATATATATATAAAATATTTAAATTATAATTTCAAATAAATCTATAATTAATATATCAATTAGTTATATACATAATTCATTTTGTTAATAAAAGTAAAAAGGAAATCCTATAAGAAATAAAAGACTTAGAAAAATAAATATATATAGAAGATACAATACATAATTGTATATTTATTATATAAAACATATATATTTATAAATAAATAATATAATGCTAATAGAGTTATTTGTGTAAATAACAAAATATTTAGATTTAAAATAAAAAATAAAAAATCTTTACATAAGTATAGTTATATATCATATGATTAGGAAAAGATAAATGACTATATAATAACAAGTGCCAACATATTGGCTAGTACCTTTATGTATTGTAATTATTGTGTTCTAGATTTGAAAAAAAAAATGTAAGTTTTATTAATGAGAATAAAAATAAATGTAAGTTTTGTTAATTATAGTATTTTAGTATTGTTAATTAGTTCTTTGCATGACCTAACTCACACCCTAATCCTAACTCTAATCCCAACGCTAACTCTAACCCTACCAATAAGATTTGAAATAAAGATAGTAGATGAATAAATTTTTGAAGCATTATATCTATTAATCATGTTTTAGTAATTTTTATTGGCAATATTTTATTTTTAATTTATTTTAATTTTTGAATAGTTCTAACCATAATTTTTACCTTATTCTTAATTATAATCCTAATCCTAATTATGGATTATAAGAATTAATAATAATAGGATTACAATTATAATTTAATTATAATTATAATAATTTTAATCATTTTAATTTAATTTTTATTTGTATTTATGTATGTTTTGAAGCTAATAAAATTTTGAAAATAAAAAAAGTGGCAATATCAAATACTCAAATAGTTTAGAAGATTATTTTATATCCAATTTATGGATGTACTTTAATTTTTGATTTTATTATTTTAATAGTGTGAATCCAAATCTCTATAAAATAGCTAATTAATTTTTGTGAGATTTTCTTTAATAAAAAAATAACAATTACATACATTAAAAAAATTATTCTTAAAAAATGTAAAAATAAGCAACATTTATTTATAAGAATAGCTACAAATACTGATACATGTGTTGAATAGGGTGATCAAACTTTTACCTTTACAAAAGCTCATCGTCTTGTCTCACAACTCTGATAGCAAGCAAAGCCACATAACAACACCCAACAATGCCTTATTGAAAATTGTGTAGAATTTTGCTATGTTTTCTGAGGTTTAAAATCAAAGGTGTTATTACAACCATCACCACTACACTAAAACCATACAACAATTAATTTTGATGCCACGACAGCGAGCTTCTATGAAGGTGCAAGTTCGATCACCCGTTGTTGAGCTTTTGTGAAGGTGGTTGGAGGTTATTTTGTGTTTTTTGCATGGGGCAATGATGGTTGCAAAAGCAATACAAAAGTCTCGTCTCTGATAATTTTTTCCCTAGAAATGAAATAAAACAAAAGAAGGGCTACTCTCCACCCTACCATATTATGTCATGGAGCCTGATAGGCTCTCACCAATCACTTGAGCAAGTACATACATTCTCCACCATTATGATCATTAGTAAAACCAATGTTCCTTATTGCACTTAATATAGAAACAATTTGCACCACACGCAAACCATAAATGAAACAATATTGGTTTCAACAGTGTCGCAGAGAACAATGGAATTTATAGTAAATCACCACAAAACGCGAAACATAAATGAAACTATATTGGTTTCAACAGTGACCCAGATGAAAGAATCGCACAAAACAGAAGAATTCACAGTAACTAACCCATGCACGTAGACAAATTCTTTTTTACAATAGTACCTTATCGAAAATGAAACAATATAGCCAAAGCTAGAGAACAATAATCAACGCCTTATGGAAAACAACATAGACTGTATAACATTAACTATTTTATTGTGTTGCAACCATTGCCACAAAACAATAGATACATACATATCTGCACGTAGGGAATGATAAGTTGTATTTAAATGTTATATGGAACATTGATGTCACCATTGATTGCAGCGGTGAACAATGCCTTGTTTTTTTGTGTTTCACTTTATATCCCCTATGTGCAGATATGTATGTACGTCATAGTAGATGCAAACAACATTGATACATACTGAGACATTCTTGGAATGATAAGTTGTATTTTGAGTGTTATATGGAACATTGATGCCACAATTGTTCGCAGTGATGGACAATGTATTTCCCCTATGTGCAGATATGTATGTATGTCATAGTAGATGCAAACACCATTGATACATACTAATCCCTATGTTTATTCTATTGGGACATTCTTGGAATCATAAACCGTATTTTAAGTGTTATATGGAACATTGATGTCACCATTTATCACAGTGACTAACAATGCCATGTGCATATTTGGATGTATGTCATAGCATATGCAAACAAAATTGATACATATTGACACATTCTTGGAATGATAAGCCATATTTTTTAGTGTTATATGGAACATTG